>APFE030625085.1:21477-31937 GCA_000404065.3 Pinus taeda | reverse complement strand
TAAAGCAACTGTAGCCACATTTTGAATATTGCTACAAGAGCTTAGAGCATACTATATTGCAGGCTGTAAAGACTCCACATTCAAAACAAAATGGAAAGATAAGATGAGAAACATATTGGATCATAAAGCAATAGAGAGTATAGTGGAAGCATGGGATCCTTATAATTATCGTTGGTCCTCCTTAAGCCTTGCTAAGATTGGTGGCTTAGGCAAGAAGAGTGATTTTCTAGGTATCATTTTCATTTTGTTGCTCCTATGGAGCTTCTTAGATTCAGAATTTGAAGGGACCCAACATGGGAAAAGTGTTGTTTGGTGGCTTGGGCCTGTAACACATAGACTGTACTCAAGATTATTGGTAATACAAGATGAAGTTTGAGCACTATTTGGGAGTGGCTTGAATGCTTCTATATACTATCCTCTATTGGTCTAGAAGTTTCCTCTTGTGACATGTGGAAATAAGGAGAAACATGCTAAGAATATCCCAGTTGTCTCGTAGCTTCTTCATGTGGAGCAGGCTCACCTCTGGTATGTTTCATACAAGATTCTGTATTGCTTTGATAGCATGGATGGATGTGTTAAAAGTTTAGTATGTTAAGCTTGATTATTGACAAGACGGTTCTGATCTTGTTGCATGACACATAAGACACTTTCTTTTATAGTACTCATTTTTAACATTTTTGGTTGTCTTTATAGCTGCACTAGTTTGGCAAATTGTCAAAATTTCCCTTTGGAGAAATGTTAGGAACATCACTTTCTAAAGAGAACAAAACCATGGGCGAGAAGCAACATTACAAAACATATGTTTTTTCACAATTCTGAGGGTAAAAATTAAATGTCCTTTTCCTACTACATGGTTCTATCAACTAGGTGTTTCGAAAAATACAAGTGAAAGCCATCAAACTCCTTGCTGAAATCAAACTTTCTCGTGAATTTTTCATAAATATAGGGATGCACAAATTCCTTAACTTGCGAGAACTATATTAAAATGACATTTTTCACTACTAACTTCATATGAAATGTCATGAACTTTCTTTTGGATAAAACCTCGAATGTGTTTTTAATATCCTAATTCAACTCTCGGTGAAATTTTCGTAGATATAGGGATGCACAAATTCCTTAACTTGCGAGAACTCTATTAAAATGACATTTTTCACTACTAAGTTCATATGAGATGTCAATTAAACTATTTTATTATTATTATTTTAATTTAATGTTTCATTATGCATACTAAATCTTTTTTCATATAAAAACTAAATTTAAATGTTTACTCATTTACAAATACTACAACACATACCCCTTTTTCGGATTGATGTTTATGAGTAGCAGGCCAAAACTTGCCAAATGCTTAAATTTATTTTCCAAAATTTCAGAGATGCCCATTTGAAAACCCTGGATATATTAGTGTTTTATACGAACAACTTTCGAGCATACTGGTTGTTGGGGTACAGAGTTTTTTGTAAATTGCTACCAAGCAAGGAAGAAGTTTGCTATGAGAAAATGCTAGAGGCAAATTCTGGATTTTGTTTTTTTCTCTGCAAAAACGTTGCTTCGAAGCTCTTCTAGTCCCATTATGAGCTCCATTAAGGCTCTGAAGGTGATGGAGCGAGAGTCTAGCCTCAGTTGTTGTAAATTTGCAAAGCTATTATCCAGCTTTGGTGCTTTTGGATTATGGACTTGGGACTTGGAAGGAGAGCACCATATGAGCTCCCCATAGAGATTAAAACTTATCGATAAGGTTCTAGTTGTTGTTGGTCAAATGGGATGTGAAAATCCATCTATCTCGGAAATAAAGAATGAGGTTTTGAGGCCTAGAGGAGGAGGAAAAGAAGGTTCGGGTTTGAATCTCGTGGTGAGAAATTCACAATTTGTGTTGGAGACTGTGGACGATGCCATGCATATAGCTAAAGGATGTGGCATTGGTGTTGGGAATCATGAAATCTCCAATGTTGTTTTTGTTTCTGATTGTGCAAAAGTTTGCTATGAGAAAATGCTAGAGGCAAATCCAGGGAACTCACTTGTGTTAGAAACTATGCAAAGTTCCTATATGAGGTATGGATTAGTTGCATCAAACAAACTTTTATTTTTATGTCGTGAATATTATAGGCTTATACTTGGATATTCTTCTTGACATGTTGTTTTAAGTTGAGGTATTTTGTAGTTAAGATTCACCAAAAATGAACAACAAGAGCAATAAGGCACAAATCCAAAAAGATGATGAACAATTAGTTGAAACGCATTTCCAACCTTGAAATCTTGAATCCTTAAATATTTTTCATGTTGTTATGATTATTTTACTTATTTTTAAGTTGATTGATTGTTATCGGTAGGAATCTTGTTAGTCTCAAGTATCTCCTCCATTTTAGTCCACTTTTGGAAATATTTTTTTTCTCTTTTTACTATTTTTTTTAATTTAGTTGATATCTTGTTTGTTTTTATTATTTTTTGATTCACTGTTTCATTTTAAGGACACTACAACATATTTGCTTTATTGAGCCAATATTTAAATATTTACACTCATTTATAAACACTCCAAAATCCCCGCCGTATTGGGCTATAAAGCACCTCTTAGCCCATAATTTTAAAGTTAATGAAATAGCATTGAAAAATGATCATAGTCCAACTTCAAGTCCTTTTTAAGAAGGTAAAAATATCTACTCAAGTGGTTTAGTGAACAATTGCATGAGTTGGACAATTTGTGGCATTTTTAGGCTCAAAGATATTATACCAACACTCATCATATCATTTTCTGAAATTAAACCAAGGTAGGAAGAATGTAAATCATCCCTTCCAACCACCCAAAATATACTTAATTAACACAATTTACATTAAAAAAGGTATTTATACACTTTTTTAAATAATATTAACAAATTTCATTAACTAAACCAATCTTCAAAAATGTAACCATCTTCATGCTAAAAATATGATTATTTTCATACTTCAATTTTCATCATAGATTTTCACATGATTATAAAATATTGGCCGTGAGTTTAAAATCAAACGTAAAAGCTAAACTTCACATTAAGTATATATTTTTATTTTCCCTAATGACATAACACAAAAAGTGCACTCTGCATTAAGAATAAGATTCTTTTAAAGGATTTTTCTAGTATTAAAATTTCTCAAAACTTCACAACCAAATATATATAATATATATATATATATATAATAATATAACTTCAACAACCAAATAATATATATATATAATATATATATATAATATATATAAATTATGTTTTGTTTTGTTAATATTATTCATTATTATTTATGTTTTAAATATGATTTTAAAAATATATAAATAATATATAAGGTTTAATCCTTTTACCATATAAAGTTTAAATAACATATAACTTAAATTTACCATTTCAAATCACTTCATACCACTTTTTTATTCTTATACATACTTTGTTTTTTTTTAATAAACCATTGTAGTTAAAAACAAGTCTTTCCTTTGCCTGTCTTTCCTTTGTCTCTGTTACACTGCCCTTGATGAAAAAAATAAAACGCTAAACATATGCATATTGGGGAACAATTAGTGAATCATTACGAGAAATTTTGGGAACCTAGATATGTTTGGAATTGAGTCCTCGACGCTGATCAAATTATGGGATGCCCGGTATATGCAAAACATGTCTCTGCAAATTGTCTAATAACATTAAAGCATCTCTCTTTCTTATAAAAGTAGCGCCTCAGATTATTGTGAAATATGATTTCAATGATAACATTGCTGCACACGATATGCTTATCATTAATGTTTCTAAGGATTGTGTTATGAGCACATCTTGAATATTTGCTTATGCGTTTACATTGACTGTGTTTTATATGGCTACAGTGAAGTATAATAATCGAATACCTAACAAAATAGTTATTAAATACCTAACAAAATAGTTCTTAAACTACAGTGGTAGCCCTTGTCCTTATCAAAGAAATGTTTGATATGAGCACTTGGATTTCTGATCCTTGCTTTTTGATCGAGTGGGAAGGGATTCGTTGTGATAACAACGCTTCTGTAATAAGAATGTCGGAAATGTAAGTTTCAATTACTATGTTTTCTACCATCTTTTCTTTTATACGGAATGGTAAAATTGTAATAATTCAAGAATATCTGATTGTTTCGAGCAATTTATCTACGATGAATTTGAATGGACTTGTTCCTAAGGAAATTGGACAATGCACTGCCTTTTCTTTTATATGGAATGGTAAGATTGTAATAATTCAAGAATATCTGATTGTTTCCAGCAATTTGTCTAAGATGAATTTGAATGGACTGGTTCCTAAGAAAATTGGACAACGCACTACCTTAGTTAATATGTAAGTATAGTTTTATATTTTTGTATCAATATTATTTCTAGTTTTAATATTTAAAAAAATATTAAATTATTTATTAAAAAAATATAAATGTGAAGAGTTAAATTTATAAAAGTATTGTGAGATATAAAAGGGAAAAAAATTCATATATTATTATTCTTTAGCTGTATTAAAGTTGTTTTGTGATGCATAAAAACTAATGATAATATTGATGTTCCTATTTATAGGCTACACCTTTTGTGGAGATGGACGCAATTCCTGGAAAAATAGAAGAGATCAAACATATTGTCCATCACTCGTGTCACTAATGTAGCCATCAAATGTGTTAAGGCTGAATCATTTTGCAGGCCGACTATCAGTGAAGTAGTTGCAGAGCTAAGAGAGGCTATTAAACTTGACTAGATATAATTCCATAAGGTCGCAACATTCTGGATCTGGATGGCAAGGAGAGCGGTTATTCGATTACAAAACCATACATGTATAGTGGTTTTTAAACATGCATAAAAAATGATGATATCTATCTGCCAAGTTCCATGTGCAAATAGTTTGGCATCCACTTACTACTGGGAAGCAATCCAAAGTAGAATGGATTATTTTTAGTTCAAATGTCTCATGAGATACTATACTACAGATTCCATTATTCTTTTGTCAAACTGCAAACCTCTATAAACAATGTAACCAGTGAAAATACTAAACAGTTAAAAACAAAAAATCCAAAATTTGTGCACGCACATGATGCAGAATACCAGCTCCGATGCAGAACCAACTTAGCTAAATTTTCGCCAAGTTACCATAAAGCAAACATCCAAAATATTAAATTAAATCTAAAGTTAGTTGTGATAATAATCAGAAACCTTGGCATCTCCTAACCAAATTTTCCAGGTGTGTCACGTCAAGCTTAATACGTCTAAGTGTTTTGTAATCGAATTTTAAACAAAAGCTCTCAGAATTTAAGGAAAACCATTTTGTTGAAATATTACTTTCAACTGCAGCGCGAGTCCTTTGCCATACCCCTTGCATTGATGAATCCACCATTGCCATACCCCTGTCAAGTCTGTCGAGTCGTTAATCAAAGCTCACGTATTAGGTTTCCTATTTGAGGTGACAGAAGGATGTGTGGTTATAATGGATTCTGCAGTGGGTTACCAACACCCTACCCACTTTAGCCTGCGTGTATGGGAGCACAACCTCCAAATAATATGCAGAAGACATAGATGGACTGGTAGGTATGAGGCCCATCTATGGGACGGTACTTGGAAAAGGGAGTGTATACGATTCAGCAAAACAGGTGGCAAGGGCCTATGATCTTGCAACTCTGAAATTTTGGGGTCCAACCACCAAAACAAATTTTTCCCTCAGCCAATTATGAGAAACAGATTGAAGAGATGTAAGGTGACACACAACAGTGTTAATTTTACATGTGAGACAGAGTTTTGACTGTGCATTGAACCGTGTCAGCCAATTATGAGAAACAGATTGAAGAGATGTAAGGTAACACACAACAGTGTTAATTTTACATGTGAGACAGAGTTTTGACTGCATTGAACCGTGTACTTCAAGGTGAACTATGTTGGCGGCCTCTATGTGATTTTGAGAATCTCGGCGCGCTGGTGGTTACTGTGAAAGCCCAAAACGATAATACAGAGCAAACGTGACAGTAAGCACAGGTTTTTTTCAGCTGGGAACAATTGGAGCTTTTTTTTGTTTCTCTGACATTTCCTCTGTTTCGCTAATCAGTTGCAACAAGGGGCTCATCAACACCTTTGGATTTAACTTGGCTTAGAATCTTTTGTAACAACAATCTTGTTAATGAATACAAAGTCTTTTTTAGTGTGTTAAAAATTCTTTTTCTTGTGTTAAAAACAGAGCATTATTCTCTGTTCATCGTTGTTTTGGAATTATCAGAAATTCCCAATGCATTTAAGTAAAAACTAAGCAGCTGAATAGTTGGAATTCCATATTAAAGACTGAAATTCTACCAAAAACCGTCCAATCATATCTTCATAAAAGGATTTTATCTAGATTGACAAGATATACGTAATCAATAAGCACTACCATAAACAATTTCAGTATAAAACTAATTACTTGACTAGTTTGAATTCCATATTGTAAACTGAAGTTATATCAGGATGATCAGAACCATTCTTTAATCACCCAATGACCTTTGACACGATATCATTCATTAATAAATCGTGCCCCAAAATTAATTACTGTGGAGAATTCAATAAGGATCAAATAATTAATTACTGTGGAGATTTCAATGAGATCAATTGAGGGCATGTATTCAGCGAAGAGTTAGCAAAATCAAACTATGAATGGTTCTTGAAAGCAAGAAACAAAGCTATTCATTATAAAATCTACAGATCAATGTTAAGCTATTCATTATAAAATCTACAGATCAATGTTAAGTAACAAACCAGTTTGAGTGGTTATAATACTCTAGTTAAATACACACCATGTTTAAGCCCCCTCCAAAATTCATTGTTCTTGCAAGAGAAAAGAACCTGCAATATTCTAACTGTTCAACGATTA
Source organism: Pinus taeda (assembly GCA_000404065.3). NCBI lineage: Eukaryota > Viridiplantae > Streptophyta > Pinopsida > Pinales > Pinaceae > Pinus > Pinus taeda. The sequence goes on along the minus strand of APFE030625085.1, from coordinate 25,100 downwards.
AGAGGTTTTTCGTTGTATTGAGGATGGAAAACCTCCTAGAACGCGAACCTGCATCAACACCAAAACTAGAAATTTAGGGGAAAAACCTATACGTAGCACAAAAATTAGACAAGTATTGATTTGGACAAAGTGTGGGAGTTTATCTGGAATTCTTAGGCTCAGAAGCTCAACGAAACCCTAGATAGGGCACGGAAAGGGCATGAAATCCACCCAAACACCAAACCGAGCATGGAGAAACTCTAATGGACCCCTTTTCTTTTCTTATTGGTGAAAACCTCAGCAAAACATTAGGCTATCAAACCGAGAACCAAACCAGAAATGGAGGAGCCTCCAGGAAGACCCTTGTACGAAAATGAAATACTCAGAAATTAGCTAGGAAATATGTAACTTAAATTGGTCAAATGCTACAACGATAGAAAGTAGAGAGGGATGAATTCCCTTAGAATCATCGTGACACCTTAAATTCAAACACGCAAGTCGCATCGAAGTGTTTGGAGGTTGTTAATCCACGATGTGACGATGCTTAGCAAAACCCAAAAGAAATTTTCCATTTCACCTGTGGCGGATAGCAAAAGAAAAAAAGGACATTGATTAATGGTTGATTAGGGCTCAGACATGAGACCCACTTAGGTTACAGACTGTAAAAGAAAATCAAATACTAAAAGGGTATAACTCTCACCTAAAAAGGAGGAACCCTTGTTGTCTCAACAACCATGCACCCTTCAAAAAAAAACAAAGAAAAAATATATTCTAGAAATCCTCGTCCTCGTCCATTAAAGAATGGGCACGTATAACATCAAGAAGCATTCCATTTCACTATTTTTCTTTTCTTACGGGTAAAAACCACAGCTACACGTTAGGGTGTGAAACGGAGGGTTTCCTGCAACGCCCGGAAACTCTTTGATTCTGCAAGAATTCAACAAATGAAAGTTCTTCAGAGACCCACGACAGAGTTATGGAAGTTGAATAATATTGAAACCGAATAAAATAGGATTCGGTTGAAACAGAGAACTAAAATCGGCGGAGGATTTCCTGGAATTCCCGAAAACCCTTTGATGTTTGCAGGCCTTCAACAAATAAAATTTCTTCAGAGACCCACGACGGATTTATGGAAACTGATAATATTAAAACTGAATAAAATAGGATTCGGTGGAATGACAGCGAAAAGATGCTCCAGAACTTAATTAGGCATTGAACTGAATGAATATTATTACTATGCTGGGAGTGATCTTGAGGGACAGAAATAATTTCCGCATACCTCTTGCTGGGAGACTCATTCGGGGTATTGAATTATGAAGAGATCGTTGAATTTATTTTTGATAAATTTACAATTGGCTCGGATATGGTTTTTGATGGTGTGAGCAAGAGGAGACTGAATATGAATAGTGTGGCGGTTTCGAGAGAATTCGAGATTGATATACCCCACCGAGGACTCAAACTTGTCGAGGCCACCTCAATCAAGCTGGATTCCGTTGGTTCTCCTGCAGACGAGCTCTTTTATAAAGGCTCGTTGTTTTTCCTCCATGGCCCCCTTCGTATTCAGATAATGGAGAAATTGGAAAAATCCGTATGCTTTGAATTTCAAAAATAGATATTGGAGGCATACGTTGTTCGCTTCATCTTCTGAGTGACGGCTCATTCCAAACCTGCAACGGTTGCAGTGATGTTAGTTTATTATGAACAGTTACAACCATTCAGTTACCTTCTTTTAATCGAACGACTAACATTATTTTAATCGTCTAACACATAATCTAACGGCGCACAGTGATGACAGGTAGATCTTAGGGAAGTTCATTTCAGAGAGAAACGCCTTACAGCGTAAATATATGGTTTGAGAAAGGAAATTGAAATAAATGAGTAATGATATTCAAATTAATGTGTAGAAAGGAGAAAAATACATCTAGTCATTTTCGTTATTAAATATTGAAGCAATTTTTAAATATAAATTGAATTATGGTGAAGAATTGTGTTTGAAAAATTATAAATCATTTGTATTATGCATAATTAAAGGGAAATCTATACAGAAAATTTACTCACGTGTGATTTGCTGCAATTACCGCAAGCCATAAGAACTTAGCTCCAATAACCTCTTCGGTTACACTGTAAGAAACGTGGGCGAGGATTACCAGGGGAGATTAGTATGCACCAATAGAACGACAACCAATATTCTCACCATAGTTGTATGGGGTCCAGTACCACCTCTACGAACGAGAAGAGATTTACAATGAGATTATGCATGAATAGATGAAAAAAAATGTGACAGTAGGGCTCACTTCAAAGAGGAAAGTGCATATGAGGTTCGCAAGGCTGCGTTGGGAAGGGCGGTTACAACAAGTGAAACGGAAAAACTCCTTACCGCCAATCAAGCCTTAACAATCAAGGATGTCAATATTCAACACTACATAAAACCTAAGTAGCAATTGTTTCTAAAGATGCAAGGTACAACTAAGGAATAGAAGAGTTAAGAAGATCATCTAGGATGTCAATATTCAACGTTTCATAAAACCTAAGTAGCAATTGTTTCTAAAGATGCAAGGTACAACTAAAGAATAGAAGAGTTAAGAAGATCATCCAGATAACCTACGAATGAACTGATGAATGTTTATGACTAATTGGAATAACGAAGTCCCTAAACTGTATTATATTTATATGTTTTTTTTAAAAGCAATAGGTAAATTGTATCAAATCTATTGTGAGATTCAGAGATTGAGATTAAATAGAGAAAATGTAATGGTTATTGTTTACACTTTATCAATATTAATTAAATCACTACTGAAATTAGGTGATAGGATCTGATTTTCTAATAAAAACAATATTTTTTTAATAAAATAGGTAAATTTTATAATGGTTTGTAAAAAGTAAAAGAGAAATTAAACGATTTGATATCTTTTATAATAAATATTTACTTATATCAAATTAGTAGATTTTATTTATATTAAATTTAATGGTGATATATAAAGAGGTAAAAAAAAGATATTTTAAATAATCATTAATATCGACCGAATAATTAACATATTCATTTAAAAAAATCAAAATTGTGTGTACCGTTTTCCACGAGTAATTGTTTATTTAACTTTCTATATATAAAAAGTATTTACTAATCACCAAAACAGATTAAGTTAAAAAATCCTTCCAAAAAAGTTTACTTTTAATTCATGCATTAATCTTATATTTACATGAATCTTAAACTATTTAAAAAAAAATAAAAAACAATTATTTCTCTAAATTATATGGTTTATTGTTTACCATTAATTACCATTATTATTTAAAAAATCTATATATACTCTCAAACAATATATTTAATAAAGTGTTTGATGATGAACACTTTATGAACCATGCTTGTTGGTTCTAAAAATTCTCTCATATGATTTTTACCAAGAAACTTGGTTCAAAATGTTCATATCTTTTCTGAAATGCCTAGAATAAACCAATTTCTACGTAATACAAAAGTATCACTGAAAAATCATAGCAAAACATTTAAAAGATAAATCATTCAAGGATATAACTTGTAAACCTCACTTAATTGTAATGAATGTAAATAATTATAAATTAGCATTAATCAAATTAAATTATTTATATGGGGAATTTTTATGTTTATTTTGTTTCTTTGTAAATATTTGTTA
>APFE030625085.1:0-12000 GCA_000404065.3 Pinus taeda | reverse complement strand
TTCAATAACCAAGAATTTATTCTTTAACCGTTGAAGAATCACACTCGCATCTATTATCTATTTGAGAGGTAAATTTTTAATTCTAATTTTGATTGGTTTATTTGAATAATACAAGTTTGGAACGATTCAGCTTTAGTGGTAATAGGTCATTGAACTTAGCCTTCAATTGTTAAATAGGGATTCTCGTGACAAGTTAAATTTTTAATTCTAGCTTTGCTTAGTTGATGAATTGGAAGAATACAAGTTTGGACTTGCGCAACCTTGGTAGAAATAATACACAGAAGGGAAAAACATGTTTGGAACTAGGCAACCCTAGTGGAAAATTGCAATAATGTAGAGAAAGGCAATGCTAATGCTAAGATCAATTAGCTTTTATAAATTTTCTTATAAGAATCAATAAATTGGTATTTTTTCTTGGGAAAAAAAAAAAAACTGTAATTTATATCTTAGCAAATTGGTATTTCTGATTAGAAAAAAATAAAAAAATAAAAAGACTAAATTTTGTAGAAAAAAATTAAAAAAGGGTAATTTTTATATTAGAAAATTTTATAAAATGACAAATTACAATTAAAAAAAGAAAAATAATTCTTACTTCACAAAAATTTATAAAATAACAAATTTGCTGCAAACCAATAACTTTTATATAAAACATAAAAAGAATTTATAAAATAATAAATTAGCTGCAATTCAATAACTTTTATATAAAACATAAAACATTGTTTTCTATTTTAGGAAAAAATAACTTATACAACTTTAATTTCATTAAATTTTTGAATTAATAATTGTTTATTTAAATTTATAAAAGAAAAAATAACTTATACCACTTATATTTTCATTAAAATTTTGAATATAATAATTGTTTATTTAAATTTATAAAAAAATTAAAAAGTTAATATATTTAAGTATTTGTAAGATGTATAATATAGTTTTTCCTCTGCTTTTGCTTGGCTAAGAGCTTGTCTTCTTCCTGGGATGTAAGGAAACAGGTTAAAGGCCCAAGACCCAGAGGCATTTGGCAGGAGTGAGAGCCTCCTCCCTTGGGGACCACCTCAGTGGTTATTCCAGGTGGCGTGGTTTTCCATGTATCTACCAACAATTGTGGATCACAACCAGAGATAGCCGTCCTTACGGTTGGTTTGACTTTCTGAGTTCAATACATTTTTCAGCTTTCCTAAAAATATATATATAAATATATAAAATTAATTTTTCCCTCATTAAATTTATAGAATCAAATTTTTTCCGCATCGCATTTGGTAACTATGATGTCTAGAGGTTAATGAAAAAGGAACTGAAGTTGCGGCTGTTACTGTCGATGCTTTTGGTCAATGCTTCTTGTGTAGGACCTTGTAGACGTTGGCCCCACTCCCATGGCCGAGAATATGAATTCGCTCCAAGTCTGAGATATCCGACACGTATCTGAACACAGATGTACTCTTCGGAAGCAAAGAAATTGATAAACCTGAGAGAATCTAAATTCGCTCCAAGTCTGCGAGATCCGACACGTCTCTGGACATAGAGGCACTCTTCGGAGGCAGAGGAAATCGATAAAGCTAGTCTGTTGGCGTGCAGGGATGGGGATATTCAGCTGCGGATTTCTGGGACCAACATTTGATTTATTTCTTATGGTTGGATCGAACAAATTAGACTCTGAAAATCACAAGGCAAAAGGGCCCAAAGCAAAATTATCCACGCTGGAGTTCGAGGAGAAAGGTTGAAATGGCAGAAGATAAAGTCGCGACTGTTGACACGGCAGCAGAAGAGACGGGTGAAGTATTGGCAGGGTCAACAGATTTCCCGCCACTGGCTTTCCACGTGTCAATTTTTCACAAGATGAAAGAATACGAAAATCAAAGAATGAGGATTAGCTGGAACAACGAAAATGGGGCACTATGATTTGGTGGCTGAATAGTGTTTGCCAAGCCCAACTCGGTAGAATAACACCTACGGTATAATTAATGTTGACAGATGCAAGGTACACGGTACGAAATCCAACGCTTAACAATTGGCACAGATCTAAATTCATATTTTTCAATATAAAAAGATATAAACTCTTGAATTAGTTTGTACTTTCAATTTGATTGAAAAATATATTTATAAACATTGTTTTTTATGTTTTTGTAATTAGATATAGTCAGTCTTTTTTTTATGGCAGGTATTTGAAAATTTCTGTAAATGTTTATAATATTTAAAAATACGTTCGGGATAACAGTTTAAAGTAGATATTGGAACCCTTTTCAGTTGTATAGATGCAAAAAATTGTAAATGTGGGCCGCATAAAACTTTCACATGAAAAGTAAAACACCATAATATATTATATAAAGTCCTTTGTTTATTTAAAAAATTATATATTTATTTAAAAAAATAACAACTATTTTCAAAATATTGGTTTTTTTATAATATGATTGTGGATAGAACGTATTCATTCTCGCTGAACTGAATGAATAAAAGTTGAATATCGGCCTAAATGACACAATTTTGGTGAAAGTGCTCGGCATGGCGGAGTGCTAATTTTTTTGTTCGTTTTGCATAGCCTTATGAATTAAGGTATCTAATTAGATGAAGCTAAGTGCACAGTTAATTTTCTTATATTATTTCATGTTAAATTTTATTTGAAGGCTAGAAAGATTAGATTAGAGAAAAATGTTACATAGAGTGAGATAAGTAAGAAGAAAAAATGAAATGTAAAATCATGTTTTTTTAATTTATATATATATATATTTTTCATCTATATTATTTATATAATATATATTCAAAATATATATAAAAAAATAATAAAATAATTATAATTCGAATAAAAACTAAAATTAATTAAACATGTAAATAATAGTTTTATTTTATTTATTTTTATTGATTATATTTAGGATTTAAGAAGTTGTAAATGAATTTCAAGATGAAAATTAACTATTTTCAATGAGCGGTAATAACCATCGTCACATTATGACAAAGATTGTCTCATAGTCTAACATCACATTGTGACAACCATGGTCATCCATGGTCCAAAGTCGCATTGTGACAAAATTCTCCCAATATGAAAATCAATCATCATCAATGATGGTCTAACATCACATTGTAACAAAGATTGTCTTAATATGAAAATCAACCATCGTCTTTCATGGTCAACGATGACCAATAAGCATAGTCATATTGTGACGATGATTGTCTCTTTGTCTAGCGTCACATTATGACAACTATGGTCATCCTTGCTTAACAATGGTCAACCATGGTCCAATGCAGCATCATGAAAAATATTGTCTCAATATGAAAATCAACCATGGTCCAATGTTGCATTGTGACAAAGATTATCTCAATATGGAAATCAATCATGGTCGACAATGGCCCATGGGCCATTGTCACATTTTGACAAAGATTGTGTCAATACGAAAATCAACCATGGTCAACAATAGTCAACCATGTTTATTTTAGGGCTTCTAATATTTATCTTAGGGTTTATATATCTTGGGTTTATAATATTAAACCCTTGGGTTCAATGTTATTCTCTTGGGTTTATAATCCTATGGGTTTTTAGTATTAATCCCTTGTGTTTACTACTCCCTTGGGTTTCTAATATCAATCCATTGGGTTTATTAATCTAAGGGTTCATATTCCTAGGGTATAATATTATTCATAGGGTTTATAATATTAATCCTAGGTTTTCATATAAATCTCTTCGGTTTATAATTATAGTCAACCATGGCCCAATGTCACATTGTGACAAAGATTGTTTGAAGATGAAAATCAACCATTTTCAACCATCATCTATCATGGTCATTCATGGTCAACCACGATCCAACATCACATTGTGACTAAGATTGTCTCAATATGAAACTCAACCATGGTCAACCATGTCCAACCATAGTCAAATGTTGCATTTGACAAAGATTTTCTCAATATGAAAATCAATCATGGTCAACTATGATCAATCCTTGTCAATCATGGTCAACCATGGTCAATCATGGTCAAGATGAAAATCAATCATGGCCAATCATGGTCAACTATTGTCCAACATCACATTGTGACAAAGATTGTCTCAATATGAAATCAACCATGGTCAACAATTGTCAATCATGGTTAATATCAAAATCAACCATAGTCCTTATTGTGACAAAGGTTGTCTCAATATGAAAATCATCCATGGTCAACCATGGTCCAATGTTGCATTGTGACAAAGATTGTCTCAATATGAAAATCAATCATGGTCAACTATGGCTAATAATGGCCAATGATAGTTGATAACCATGTTCACATTGTGTTAAAGATTGTTTCATGGTCCAACATCTCATTGTGACAACCCTGGTCCAATCTTGCATTATAACAAAAATTCTCTCAATATGAGTATCAAGCATGGTCAACCATGGTCCAACGTCACATTGTGACAAAGATTTTCTGAATATGAAAATCAACCATGTTCAACCATGGTCAATAGTCATGGTCACATTATGATGATGATTGTCTCTTTCTCCAATGTCACATTATGACAACCATTATTATCCATGGTCAAGAATGGTTAACCATCATCCAACGTAGCATTGTGATAAAGATTTGATCAATATGAAAATCAACGATGGTAAATCATCGCCCAACTTCACATTGTGACAAATATCTCAATATGAAAATCAATCATGGTCAATCAAGGTCCATCACTGCATTCTGACAAAGATTGTGTCAATATGAAAATCAACCATGGCCAACAATAGTCAATGATGTTTATTTTAGGGTTTGTAATATGTATCTTAGGGTTTATATACCTTGGGTTTATAACATTAAACCCTTGGTTTTAATATTATTCCATTGGGTTTATAATCCATTGGCTTTTTAGTATTAATCTCTTGTGTTTATTAGTCCCTTGGGATAATCATATCAATCCCTTGGGTTTATTAATCTAAAGGTTCATATTCCTAGGGTATAATATATTCATAGGATTTCTAATATTAATCCATTGGGTTTATAATCATGGTAAACCATGGTCCAACATCATATTATGACAAAGATTATTTCAATATGAAAATCGATCATGTTTAACAATCCTCAACCATTATCAACCATGGTCATTCATGGTCAACCATGGTAAATGTCACATTGTGACAAAGATTGTCTCAATATTAAAATCAACCACGGCCAAATGTCACATTGTGACAAAGATTATCTCAATATGAAAATTAATCATGGTCATCCATGGTCAATCATGGTCAAACATGATCAATCATGGTTAATCAATGTTAGTCGTGGTCAACTGTAGTCATTCATGGTGAATATACCATGGTCAATCATGGTGAATATGAAAATCAACCATGGTCAATCATGGTCAACCATAGTCCAATGTCACATTGTGACAAAGATTGTCTCAATATGAAAATCAATCATCATTAAACATGGTTAATCATTGTCGACCATGGCCAACCATGCTCAACCATGGTCCATTGTCACAATGTTACATTACATTGTAATTTATTCAATGTCACATTTGCACATTACAAAACTTGGGTTTAATACAAAGTTTATAATATTAGGACCTTTTAATATTCAATTTATAATAATAAAGTTTAGATTGGGTTTATAATTTGTAGTATTAGGGTTTTATATTAATCCCTAAGGTTTATGTTCCCATGATTTAATATTAATCATAGCCCTTGGTTTTTAATATTGGTCCCTTGGGTTTATTAATTACTTAGCTTTATAATGTTGATCCTAAGGTTCATAATATTAATCTTAGAGTTCAACTTTTTATTTTAATACTTATAATATTTACCTTAGGATTTATGTCCCTTGGGTTTACAATATTAATTCGTTGTGTTTAACATTATTCCCATGGGTTTATAATCTCTTTAGTTTATTAGTTCTCTTCCTTTATTATATCAATCCCTTGAGTTTATTAGTCCGTTGGGTTTATAATATCAATCCCTTGGGTTTATTAATCCAAGGGTTCATATTCCTAGGGTATAATATTATTCATATGGTTTATAATACTAATCATAGGGTTTAATATAAATCTCTTGGTTTTATAATCATGGTCATCCATGGTTGAACATCGGATTGTACAAAATATTGTCTCAAGTTTAAAATCAACCATGTTCAAACATTTTCAACCATGATCATTTATGGTTAACTATGGTCCAATGTCACATTGTGACAAAGATTGTCTTAATATGAAAATCAACCATGTTCAATCATATAAGGCCATGTCCAAGAATTGTCAAATATCGTGTTGTGAGATATTGTCTCAATATGCAAATCAATCCTAGTCAACCACTGTAAATCTTGGTAAATCATGGTTAATATCAAAGTCAACCATTGTCCAACGTCACATTGTGACAAAGATTATCACAATATGAAAATCAACAATGGTCAACCACGCTCCAACATCACATTGTGACAAAGATTATCTAAATATGAATATAAATCATCATCAACAATGGTCAATCATGGTCAATGATCATTAATAGCCATGGTCGCATCATGACAAAGATTATCTCAATACGAAAATCAATTATGGTCAACCATAGTCCAATGTTGCATTGTGACAAATATTGTCTCACTATAAAAATCAATCATGGTCAACCATGGGCCATAGTCCATCATTGCATTTTAACAAAGATTATGTCAATATGAAAATCAAGCATGGTCAACAATAGTCAACCATGTTTATTTTAGGGTTTGTAATATTTATCTTAAGGTTTATATGCCTTTGGTTTATAATATAAAACCCTTGGTTTTAATATTATTCCCATGGGTTAATAATCCGTTGGGTTTTAAGTATTAATCCCTTGCATTTAATAGTCCCTTGGGTTTATAATATCAAAATGTTGAGTTTATTAATCTAAGGGTTCATATTCCTAGGGTATAATATTATTCATACAAGTTATAATATTAATAATAGGGTTTCATATAAATCCCTTCAGTTTATAGTTATGTTCAACCATGATCCAATGTCACATTGTGAGAAATATTGTCTGAAGATGAAAAACAACCATGTTCAACCATCATCAATCATGGTCATTCATGGTCAACCATGGTCCAACATCACATTGTGACAAAGATTGTCTCAATATGAAAATAAAAAATGGCCAATCATGTCCAATCATGGTAAACCATCGTCAACCATTGTCAAATGTTGCATTTGACAAATATTTTCTCAATATGAAAATCAATTGCAGTCAACCATGGTCAATCACAGTCAATATGAAATTCAACCATGGTCCACCATAACATTGTGACAAAGATCGTCTCAACATGAATATCGATCATGGTCAACCATCATCAATCATGGTCAATATCAAAATAAGCCATAGTCCAACATCTCATTATGTCAAAGATTGTCTCAATATGAAAATCAACCATGGTCAATCATGGTTAACCATGGTCCAATGTCACATTGTGACAAAGATTGTCTCAATATTAAAATCAATCATGGTAAACTATGGTCAATAATGGGCAATGATTGTTAATAACGATGGTTGCATTGTGTCAAATATTGTCTCATGTCCCAATGTCACATTGTGAAAACCATGGTCCAACGTCATATTGTGACAAAGATTCTCTCAATATGAGTATCAATCATGGTCAACCATGGTGCAATGTCACATTGTGACAAAGATTGTTTGAATATGAAAATCAACCATGATCAATACTCATGGTCACATTGTGATGATGATTGTCTCTTTGCCCAATGTCACATTATGACAACCATTGTCATCCATGTTCAACAATGATCAACCATGGTCCAACATCACATTGTGACAATTGTCTCAATCTGAAAATCAATCATGGTCAATCACAATCCATCATCGCATTGTGACATATATTGTATCATTATGAAAATCAACCATGTTCAACAATAGTCAACCATGTTTACTTTAGGGTTTGTAATATGTATTTTAAGGTTAATATACATTGGGTTTATAATGTTAAACCCTTGGGTTTAATATTATTCTCTTGGGTTTTTAGTATTAATTTGTTGCGTTTATTAGTCATTTGGGCTTATAATATCAATCCCTTGGGTTTATTAATCTAAGGGTTGATATTCCTAGGGTATAATATATTCATAGGTTTTAGAATATTAATCCTAGGGTTTAATATAAATCCCTTGGGTTTATAATCTTAGGGTTCAATGTTTATTTTACGGATTATAATATTTACCATAGGGCTTATTTCCCTTGGGTTAATAATATTAATTCTTTGTGGTTAATATTATTCTCCTCCGTTTATAATCTATTGGTTTATAATACAAATTCTTTGGATTTGTATTCCCTTGGATTTAAAATATTAATCCGTCGGGTTTATAATGTTAATATTTAATTAGGTTCATTAATCTAATGGATTTATAATATTAATCCTTTCATTTTATATTATTAATCCATTTGGTTTTAAACATTACTCCCTTTTGTCAACCTTAATTAATTATTAATTAATAATTAAACTATTATAAAATTAATAACTAAAATTAATTAATAGATGTAATATGATGCTTGATGTTTAGTATAATCTTATTTGTTTATTAATATTTATAATTTACAATTAATATTTATTATTATTAGTATTAAAAATTATTTTTTTTTAAATAAAATATTTATATATTCTATTATTATTCATAATTTTTTATTTAACTATTTATAAATAGATTATTTAAAAATATTAAATAATAATAATAATAATAATAAGAATGATATGATAAAGATTTATAAATATACGTTAAAACCATTAATATTAATTTAAGTATTACTAAATAATAATATAAATATTATTGGATATAGGCCTATTTTGCGTATGTCAACTACTATATATTAAACGTGGTGTATTACTAATTATTACTATTTAAGTGGCAGAAACATGTTAAACAAAAAAAATAAACTACAAAATAGTCCATCCAAGACCATTATCCTCGCATTTTATATATAAATATTTTATTAATTTATAATAACTTTATAACTACTAATTCTTCCATTTTAATTTATAAATATAAATATTATACATTTTACCATTTTCATATTCAACCAATTATAACATACATCCCACTTTCTCCAATATCTTATTTTTCATTAGTAAACTACTTGAAACCCTAAATAACCTCAACATTCTTTATTCATGAGTAGTAACCTGTTACAGAACTTTTGATTTACAAAAGAAAACCCTAAGCATAGTTTTAACATTTCAAGGACATTGACTTATAAAAGAAAACCCTCCACACATCAACGTAGATGAAAATTTAAAATTCATGAATTCAACTTGTTTAATGGAAAGACTAACCACTCTTCTATTTTAATATGCCCGGTAACCGAAAAACAGACAAATGGTTAATTTTTTTCCGGGTTAAAAGATTCATTCACAGTGACGTCACTTTTTTTTATTTCCCACGAAGTCATTTCAGTGAAACAATAATGCAATCATACGACGACTGAGAACCATAGTTTTATCAAACGTTGACTTTTAGGACCATATTCGGTGATTTCCTTCCCATCAAATTTTTTCGTAGACCCTCGTAAGTTCTATGGACAATCCTTCCGTAAGTTTATGTGATTTTTATATCAGCCGCTTCACATCCCACTTTCACTATCAACAATGTTATGAGTCCAAAGACATCGATTCCGTACCAACCACAATTAAGATGAAGCATCCTTAAATTATGAAAGCATTGAATTTCTACATAACAAGGGAGACTATATTGAAATCCACTCACTCAGCACTCGAAATCAATAGGATCAAAGTTTTGATAATCAGCATAGTTATATAAATAATTGTAAATGTCCATATGCATCAATCTTTGGCTTTTAAGAAAATAATTTGATAGGTTATCATTAACTAGTATTATAATAAATTTAAAACTCACTCAGCACTCGAAATAAATAGGATCAAAGTTATGATTACAGCACATTTAATAAATTATTTGTAAAAGGTCCATATTTCATCAGTCTTGGCTCTTAAGAAAATTATTTGATAGTATCATTAATTATATTATAATATTAGAACTATTAGGAATAATACTATTTATATATTATATTTAAAATCTAAAAAAAAATTTTTAGTGAAAAGTCCATTCACTGATTTATAAAAGATAACGATTATATTTTACTATTGTTTTAATAGATAATTAACTAAAAACTGGAAAAAGAAAGAGGAAGAAGAAAGAAATTGGAAAAAAAAATTGTAATAAATAAAAAGATTAATTTGTTAATTACAATATTATCACTGTGATTATATTTATGTAAATAGGCTAAAAACTGAAAAAAGAAAGAAGAAGAAAGAAATTGGGAAAAAAAATTGTAATAAATAAAAAGATTAATTTGTTAATTACAATATTATCACTGTGATTATATTTATGGTATCTATTTACAGTCAGTTAACTTTTTCCTTTTAATTTTTTCAAATTTTAAAACATAAGATTTTAAATAAACTGTCTTAGTTCAGTTCATTTTCAATTAATTTAGTTAAATTTCATTCCAGTCATTTAATATTGATATCTCCAATCTACCCTTATTAAATTAATTAATAATACTTAATTAATAATATTAATACGAGTAATTGTATACTCCACGGTTTTCACTTTCTTGTCCTTCAGAATTTAACAATGACAAGCCCAGCGACTGTGGGCTTGTTTTCTGTAAATCCAGCTCATGAATCCAATCTTCCTCGGGTCCATCGAAGAAATCCTCCATTCCATCATCATCGTCAGCATCGGTTAAACTGTTAACGCCCTGCACATTCCTTTGATCAGAACACATAACTTCAAATTCATTCGTCTCTACGGCCAATGTAGCCCATTCCCTGCAGCACAATTCAGATCTACTATCTGACGGGGAGACGAGCAGATTACACATTACAGCAGTTTTGATTCTCATGGGTCTGGATTTTAACGCAGAATTTTTACGAGAGCAGACTTTGACCTCGTCTTCAGATTTTTCTTACCCTTGTGTTGAGATTGAGATTGGATGATGGACAGCATCTTCTTGCTCAGATACTGTTCCAGTAGTTCTTGATTTCATTGTCTCTTCGCCCAGGTAGTCGTCCTGCTATCACCGACCACCACCTGCATGCATGCACGCAAAAAAATAACCATTTTACTTATGACATGGACATTGATGAATTGTTGAACTTAATTCCTTTTCAGATTTTGGAAATATTTTATTAACTTGACTGCAGATTTCCAAATTATTTTAAAATCTTATAGACAAGATTGAAATTAATTGTTGTTTAACTTTGCTTTTGACCGTTAAATTTCTAAATATTTTAGAAATCCACATAATAGCCATGGTTAAACTCTGCCCAAGTGAATAAATGTTGAAGCCATTTCTACATACCGATTGCCAAGAAGACGATGAAGGCGAATAATGAGGTCCTCCTTGTCGGGGGAAATATTTCCGCGTTTAATGTCGGGACGAAGATGGTTCACCCAACGTGGTCTGCAACTCTTTCCGCGCTGCTTGATACCTTAAGAAACAAAATCTAGCCTCTAACTTCTCAATACAAATTTACATCTGCATGGATAAATCAGTACTATTTGAGATTTGCTGACCTTCATTTTGGAGGAGATTTGTCCGCCCACCATCGCCATCAATTCGAATGTAGTCCGAGGGAATCATATCCTCCTTGGCGGTCCACATCCCGCGGTTGAGCTCTTCTTTTGAGCAGCAAGGAGACCTACCCATCCTTGATGTTGTTCGTCACTAACTGGACAGCTCCTGATAGCGGCCCATGGCTGCCCAGAGATGGGCAGAATCTTGAATGCGGGAGTTGAATTTTGAAGTCATTGCCCATTTAGCACATCGATGATACCGCCCAATTTTGGGCATCAATTATTCAGTGAATTATGATTAAAGATGGCAGATGATAAAATGGTGTATATTAGTGTAACCACCAATGTAGTTGATATATTTGCATGGATGTATATAAAATAAATTTACAATTACATTAGTAAATGTGGTTGATATATAAAGATAGTTTTATAACTACTAGATCAATAATTATTTGATGTATAATGTAAAAATTACAATTACAAATTAAATATTTGTA
>APFE030625070.1:0-18014 GCA_000404065.3 Pinus taeda | reverse complement strand
ACAGATGGGTAGGTGGGCTGACTTGATGAAATGCCTTGGAGGCGGGGACATGCCGAGGACGACTTTCGATGATGATTTTTTGCCTGGTGGGACCAACAAACATCATAGTCGACGACTAACCTTATGCTGGTATGGATTTCTAAGGAGATCTAGACTTGGTGTTGCCACCAAACATAGCATGGGGAGACATAGGTAACACTTTTTTAATTTTTTTATCAATTTTTAAGATTTTTTGTTTTTGTTTTTTAAATATGAAAATGAACTTAGAAATATTTTTGATGGGACAAAATACTGACAAAATGATCATGTTCTAGATGTGGGTCCAGTGAGACCAGATGGATTCCCACGGAAGAGGTGCTGAAGAGGCAACTACTGAGACAGAGAGGGTCTTATATGCAGTCCAAAGAAACTTGGTGAGATTGACTCACTAGGTATTGATGGTAGCCATAGAGGACCTACCTGAGGAGATGCCGCACCGCGTGGTAGGAGTACCACGGGACTGGGTCCGCATACTTCAACGTGTGGCCAATGCAGTAGTTACCTTCTTAGCCACTCATCATGAGCTGGGTCGATAGATAGACTAGACATGATTATGGGCATTTAGTCCCGATTTTGTATATTATTTTTTGAACACTTTATGTATACATGGGAAATTTTATGATATATATATATATATATATAGTTCCAGATTTTTTATGTTTGTTTTTAACTTGATGAATGACTGATATGCCAATCTAATGCTTTATTAGTGATAGAATCTGCTAATGAATTTTTAGATTGTGGAATGTGCACATATGTAATATAAACAAATGATCGTTGCAACACCCTCACTCTAAAAAATTGGCGATATAAATAAGGATCCCGAGCTTGATAAATGTTATTTAATTGTGACACTACCAGCTGTGAGTCAAGATACACTACCAACAAATCAATTCCATAAGAAATAGATTCGGATAGTAAATTAATAATGGCATATTATTCGGAAATGTTATTTGAAGCAGGACCAATACATACTCCCCTTGACACCATCAACTGACCAAATGGATAATAAATCACCCAAGCTACAGAAGCAAGATTCCGATTGTGCTGACTAGCACCATCGGTGAATCCGAAATAGACTAAGTCATCCATCAACACCAGCCAAAGCAGATAAAAAAAGTGTTGATATCACAAAAATGCTCGAAAAAAATGTACAAAAATACAAAATATACAAAGAAGCCATTGCTTGGCCGTAACCTAAGAAAAATACTTCTTGAGGTAGAGCCCATTTCGGGACTCCGCCAACTTGTTCCCTTCAAAATTGACTAATTCATAAGCCTCTTTTTCTAAAACTCGTTTTACTATAAAGGGACCATACCACATAGACTTGAATTTGCGTGCCCCCAAGGCGTCTTTATCTTGGTCATAGACCAAGACAAGGTTGCCTTCAGAAAATACCCGAAGAGAAACAACTTTATCATACTGAGTTTTAACCCTTTTCTTATGGGTCTCGTTTATTATGGCGGCATCTCGACGTTGCTCATCGAGATGTTCCAAATGAACTAGGCGCTCTTCGAGACTAGAGGTCTTTGGAAGAAGCTCAACAGCTAACTTAAGGGATGGAATTTCACATTCAATAGGAAAAATATATTCCAGCATGTAAACTAACTAAAAAGGTGTAAAACCTGTGGCAGTCCTTACCGAGGTTAGGTATGCCCAGAGAGCCAGGTATAACATGATGTGCCAATTGGATCGATTTTTGTCAATTGTCCTTTGCAGGATCTTGTTGAGGGACTTATTCACGGCTTCGACTTTCCCATTGGCCTGAGGATAATACAGAGACGAATGCTCCTGTCGGAAGCCCAACTTAAGAGCCAATTTTGTCATCAGTTGGTTCTGGAAATGACTGCCATGGTCAATGACAATCTCTCTCGGGATACCAAAACGTGAAATAATCTAATTTAAGAGGAACAATGTTGTTGTTTCACTATCATTTTTATAAGTAGGCATGGCCTCAGCCCACTTAGTAAAGTAGTCTACGACCACTATAACATACTTGTGATTTGCCACTGAAAGTGGATTACAAGTGGTAAAGTCAATGCCCCACTTCGTAAAAGGAACGACAGTGACAATAGGGAAAAGAGGAGCTGAATGTGTGCACATATTCCGAGTATAGACTTGACAAGTGTGGCAATGTTTGACTGCTTCAATACAATCTTTGAAAATCAAAGGCCAAAAGTAGTCTACACACAAGATTTTCTGGGCTTTTGTAAGCCCTGATAGATGACCACCACAAGCTCCACTGTGGCAATCATTGAGTATAGATACTAGCAAGGTGCCATAATTTTCGATGTTCATCCTTGGAGGAAGCATGTGGGAACTTCGAAGATTGGAGATATATAATGATATCTCCATACCAGGGATCTTGTGAAGAGATGAGGAATAGATGTTTGTCTATGAAACTTTCCTCATAAACAATGTCTTCTTCACAAGGCAACTCAGAAATTAATTCCACAAAAACCAATGACTTCTTAGACTTGGTTGACAAGAACTCGAGATTGAATTCTTGTAAAATAATAATCCATTGATTGTATTTGCCCCCAATCACTTGCCTATTGAGGACCACTGAAAAGGATTGATAACCACTAAGACAAATGTTTTGCGTCGCAGAATATAATGACGAAGCTGCTAGACAACATGGACAGCTGCCAAGGCCAATTTCTCAACATGATAATAGCGTAGTTCAAGACCTGCCAACCCTTGACTCAAGTAGTATATCACATGCTCCATGAGAGCATCATCCTCTTGAACCAGAACCATACCTATTGTTGATTCTATCGCTGCAAGATACAAAAGGAAATCTCTGCCATAATATGGTGGACTCAACAGTGGGGCAGAGATTAATGCCTGCTTCAAGGCATTGAAAGAATGTTGTGCAAATTCATCCCATAAAAATGGAACTCCTTTCTTCAGAAAATGCATAAATCCTTTAGTTATCTCAACGTAGTTTGCTATAAACCGTCTCAAGAAATTTGCCTTTCCTTGGAGACTTTGAAGTTGTCGGATGGAAGACGGGGGAGGCAACTGAATTATTGCCTCAACCTTGAAGGGATCAACTTGAATCCCCTCAGTTGATATGATGCATCCTAACAACTGACCAGATGTGATTACGAAAATGCACTTTTACGAATTCAACTGGATTTTGTAAAATTGACATCTCTCAAAAACTAACTGAAGGTGGCTGGGATGATCAATTCTCTTTCAAGAACGAGCAGCTAAATCATCCAAGTATGCTTCAATGACATGCTTGATGTCATGGAAAGCGTAAGACATGGCCCGCTAAAACGTAGCACCAAA
This sequence comes from Pinus taeda, assembly GCA_000404065.3. NCBI lineage: Eukaryota > Viridiplantae > Streptophyta > Pinopsida > Pinales > Pinaceae > Pinus > Pinus taeda. Next base: position 14,678 of record APFE030625070.1, on the reverse strand, counting down.
GCTTCAACTTTAATAGTTGTTGCTTTCCTACTTCAGCTTTAATAGCTGTTGCTTTCCTAGGATTGACTGGCCAAAGCTTCTGACAAATCAACTTGGCGTTCTCATACGTCTTGATCTCATGTTGGACTATAGATGGATAAATACTAGGAATTTCCTCATAAGAGCAAGCAAACACATCTATAAACTCTTTAAAGAGGTCGATGTAAATTTGAATCTCTTCAGGGTAACAATTGGCTCCGATGAAGACATTTTCTATAACGGCAGGATTCCTAGAGATGTTTATAGGTACAGTTTTTGAGATAATCGACATATTACCTTCAGCAAATAAATGTGTTGGAGCGAATGGGTTTGACACTGTACAAACATCACTATTAAGTAGATTGGAGAACCTGGATTCGACTTCCTGCAATGGTGGACGAAAATATGATCAATGATGTAAATATTCCCAAGGTCGGTCTATACTCGTCATCGCTTCTAAAATTGCTTCATCAGATGGTAAAACTGTATCTAAGAAATCCAAAGCAGAAGTAGAGTCAAGGGTCCAAGCTAGAGCCACATCACCATCTAACTCCTCTTCTGAAAAAAGAGTGGGATGGTTATCTGCAGAGTTGACGATAGATTGATAACTAAGCTCTGTTGCAGACATGGGGAATGCCATTCCACCAACCTGGACTCCATCTAATGTGGTCGTAGATGAAGGCAAGGTCCAAGGATCCAAAAAATAATGAGTTCAAAAGAACTCTTTCCGTGAAAGCCTCGTGGAGGATGAAATTGCATTGATTCTAGTTGTAGGAGGGGGAAGATCAAATATACCCATCAAGGAAGAGTACATCCCTACTCCTAAATTCCCGATAGGTTGACAAGGATTATCCACCAATGGAATGGTAGAATCTGAAGTTGCACAAGAATCACCAGGAGAATAATCTAATTGATCAATTTTAACAATTCTCCCCTCATTAGGAAAACAAAGGATGTGAAACAAAGATGAAACTATGGTGTTCATCTCATAAATCCAATTTCTTCCCAAGAGGAGGTTGTAATCCAAGTTGGCATCAACGATTTCTACCTCAATATTAACGAGCTTTCCTCCAATGCATATAGGAAAAGTCGGGATACTTCTGTGTGGCCTATGAGAATGACCATCAAATGTTGTTAAGAGAGCCAGTGAAGGAACAGCTGAAGGTGATCTAATGGCCTTCCAACATGACATGGACATTACGCATGTGGAAGCTCCCTCATCTATAACTATCTGAAAAATATTGGTTTTCCGGTAAGTAGACTTTATCCAGAAAGCCATATGATGAGGAAGTCTCTTTTTGACATTGAGAATATCAAAAGTGAGTGCTAAAGAATTTTGTGGATCTACTGCCCCGATTGCCGAAAGCAAAGCACTTCTTTGAGAAGGACACTGTTGGATTACCTCCAATGCAGACACAACACATGGACTTTGAGCTAGATCTTCTACCATCGAGTAGTTCTGGGCTTCCCTAGAATTAGGGTTAATCATTCAGCACTTAGCGGAACCTTTCGGTATCTGAGGTATAGACTCAACAGAGAGTCGCTCAATATGAAGCGGGTTTGAGGTTTCGGGAAATTTTTTGCCTTAGATGTTTCTATTTCACCGTAATTGCGTGCGCATGTGGCAACGTTGACATGCGAGTTCATCATATACACATTTGAGGAATTTTCCCCTTCCTAGTTGCCCCCTGTGGAGGTACCAACATTCGAGTTTGCACCAGCAAGTAATTGCTACCCTTGGGGAAAAGGGTTAGTCAGGATAGCTTGGGAGCTAGAGGACCCTTGCTGCACTAACAAGCGCTGAGCATCCTAAATCTTGGTGTAGAGGTGAGTCAAATGATCTCCATTGCATAACTAGCATGGAAATTTAACTTTCTTCTTAGACTCTTTTCTACCCTCACCGACACCATTGCCGAGCTTGTTTGCATTACCCTTCTCTTCCTGATTCTTCTTCTTACCTCGTCCCTTCTTCTTCCCATCAGATTGTTGATTTCCTTTGGGGTTAGAAGCTTGGATGATGTTAATGGAGGTAGTTTGGGAGGCCGAAGGTGTAGACAGTGTTGCATGGTTAGAAGAAGCAGTTTGTAAAGACAACTGTTGTAATTGGTTCAAAAGGTTCGCCGCATTTGCGTCAATTGATCCAACCATATCATCGACGTGAGAGCCAAGCTTCGGTTTGGCTAAATCAACCTTGGATCTAGGAGTGTCAGGTAAGATTTTTTGAAGAGTCCCAGACTGAGAATATATCAATTCTAATTGCTAGGCTCAAAAAATAGCCTGCTCTTCTGAATAAACACCATACTCTTGTATCTTAGCTAACCATTTCCCTCTTTTACCTTCCACGTCACTCTGGACTAAGACATCCTTTACTGCAACATTTGGCACATAAGCAATGATCTGTGACTACAACAAATAAGTCCTAAAGGCTTTTAGGGATTTTACCAAGGCATATACCTGTTTTTCAAGAATATTGTACTTGAGTTCAACATCTGTGAGGATCTTGTTAAGAAAGCAACTGGCTGCTCTTTTCCTTCATCATTTTTTTGTAACAAAACAACATCTATTGACTTAAGTGATGCAAATGAAAAAATTTGAAATGGATTTTGATAATCAAGGCTAATTAAAATAGGAGCTGCTTTTAATGCTTCTTTGATCCCGGAGAATGACTCTCTCGCTTCCTTGGTCCAATGTACTTCATTTTCCTTCTTCAACATATTGGTAATCTCTTTTACAATTTCAGCATAATTGGACACAAACCTCCTTAAAAAATTTATTTTTCCCAGAAAGTTTTGAATGTCTTTCTTACTCCTGGGCAGGGGTATTTTTTGCACAGCTTGCACCCTTGCTGGATCTATCTTGAATCCATCTCTAGAAAAAATATGCCCCAACAATTTTCCTTCTTCTAGAGCAAAAATAGATTTCTTAGGATTCAAAGAAAGCCCAAATTTTCTACATTTCTCAAAAGTCTTTCTAAGATGATCCAGATGCTCCTCATCTGATTTAGAAAAAATAGTGATATCATCAAAGTATATCACTACAAACTTATCACCCACAAATGAAATGTCCATATCCCTCTGAAATGTTGCACTTGAATTCATCAACCCAAAAGGCATTTGAGCATACATAAAGGTTCCCCAAGGAGTTGTGAAGGCAGTCCTTTTCTGATCCTCTTTATCCACAACCACTTGGTTATACCCAGAGAACCCATCCAACATTGACATTTTGAATGATCCAATTACCTTCTACAACACATGATCCATTTTAGGTAATGGATAGTTATGTTTTAAGGAAGCCCTATTCAGATTTATAAAATCCACACATAACCTTATTTCTACATTTTTCTTCCTTACAGGTACTAAATTGGCCACCAATTCAAAGTATCGGAGTGGAACTATTATCTTGGCATCAAGAAGCTTTTTGACTTCTTTCTCAATCAATGGTAAAAGAAAAGGATTGATCTGCCTGAGTTTCTTCTTAAATGGTTTAATCCCTTCTTTCAAGGGAATCTTGTGCTGAATAATTCTCATATCATATGTCTTGAGATCCTCATAGGACCAAGCAAAAACATCAGTGTACTTCCTGAAAAGCTTAATATATCTCTCCTTATAATTAAGTGGAACTCCTTTAAACAATTTGACTAACTTGGTCTCCTTTTGGGTTCCAATATTGTGATCTTGAATATGCTCATCCTGTGAAACATTCTCTGAACTAACAACTACATCATTAAAGTTAAAAAGTATTTCAAGAGGGACAAGTCCTCTTGGAAAAATGTTATCTTTCAATTGAATAATTTTTTGATTAATTATGGAATTTTTAAAACGACTTACTTCTGCACCTTCTATTGTTTCATCTCCATCTTGATCAATTTCAGTGCCCTAAAAATCTTCAATCATAGTTAAGAATTCCTTAATCTGCTAATCATCGTCAAAAACTTGCCAGTGTTTTATGTTGTCCAGAACAGAAGGCCTATGCCTCATTTCAACCTCATCTTATTTTTGGATTTATAGGAGGCCTAAAGGTAATGGCAGCCACAACCAAGGAGTCTACTAATCTGTTCCCATCTCCTGGAATGAACTGTATGTTGAAAGCCTCAAACAAATTCTCAACTAAATCCCACACTTCATTTCTATATGCTGTGAGCCTAGGGTGTTTTGTTTGACAATGGTTCTTAATTTGCTTTATAATTAGCTTTGAATCTCCAAAAATGGAAATTGACTGGACTCCCATTTGTTTTGTTGTTTGAGGAGCAATGATCAAGGATTCATACGCTGTCACATTATTAGTTTCTTCAAACTCCAATTTAAAAGAAAATGGGATCATATTACCTCCAGGTGTAATTAAAAGGAAACCAACACCTGTTCCTTCTTTATATTGGCTCCATCAAAGAAACACTTCCACACCCTTTCTGTTTGCAGCTCTATAATTACACAGGCTGAAGTAAGCTGCCTGTGATTATCTTCAGCCAACTCTGCATTGTCATGCAGCATGAAACAGGAAAAATCATATTTTTCTTGGTTGTACACAGGTGAATTACTTGCTCTGTTCTTTGTGATGGTTTTAACAAATCTTGTTTCTCTGTACAACCTTCTCTCTTCTCCACCAAAAATTGGTATGATAGCATAAGTAAAATCCAATTTCAGAACTCCCCCTAATTTAGCCCCCCATGACCTATATAGCAACATCCCAAACCTAGCAGGGATGTCTGCTACCACTACATCCATTACCAAGCTTCTAGCTAGGATCTAGGATAATGACACCACCATATCTTTGATGACCCCAAGACACTTGACTTTATCTGAATCAAAAGAATACAAGTCTCTGTAAGGTTTAGTAACTTGTAGGTTTAATAGTTTCATTACTAATAGTGGCATAAGGTTGTGTGAAGCTCCTAAATCAAACATACAATTATGCAAGAGGAAACCATGAATCAATAAAGAAATGTAGATAGGAGGTGTTGAAGAATCTACCTCCTCCACATGTGGACCAAAAACCACTACTCGTTTATCTTCTTGTAGATTCACAGTGTCATTTATATTCACATTCTGAGACAGGTTGATAAACTCGAATATCTCTCTTGTGGAATGGAAACAATTTTTCCTAAAGGAATTTTATCAATTTTATCTTGAGAAGACTCACCTTGAAGTATCTGATTTTTTCTATTTGTATTCTGTTGTTGCTTTACTTTATTTAATTGTTTTTCAGGTTGTGGTTCTTGTGGAGTTGCCTTTTGTAGGGGAGCAGGAACTTGCTGCTCACCTTCATTTTCTTGAATTCTAGATCTTTTCCTTGATCTCAAGTCATATTTCTTATGTAATTATTCCTGCATAAAATTAGTAAATTGCTTTCGATATTGATCAATTTCATTCTCATCATAAATGGAATTTGTTTTAGTATATTATTCTCCCTCAACACCTAGTTCATCTTCATCTCCTGCATACAATGTGGAAATATGATCATCATGATCCTTGGAATGCTCTGGTACTTCATTAGGATCTGCCTCTAAGTAAAGTTGTGCTTGAACCTGATCTTGGTCTTTTCTCTCCTTTTACAAAATTTGCAGAGGTTGTCTTCTATATTGGGGATTAAAGTTTCTTTTTTTTGTACTTGCCTTTAAGAGTTCTTACTTTCCAATTCCAATTTAATCAATTTACTGGACAAATTTTTAATCACATTATTCATATCTTCTAATGTTTGACTTTGAGAGGGTTCCAATTTAGCCTTTCCCTTATCTTGGGTAGGTTGTGCCTCTGGTGCTTTACCTACAGCCACCAAATTTGCTTCTATTTCTAAAGCATTAGTTTGGATCTGATCAAGGGTTATGGATCTCCTCTCCCTTAATGTGGACCCAAAATTTGATTCAAATTCCCTTGCAAAAGTTATTTTTGCACCAGTAGGAGGGGGTTTGATCTCCACTGGAAGACTTTTGTAAATTTTATTGAACCTTCTAATGAACTCAACAAAACTTTCATCAGATTTCTTTTTAATAGCATTGAAATCTATAAGTGAATACCCATGATCTTGTTTGTCTCCCGATCTCTGGGTGAACTGGCATTCCATCTCTTCACATGTAGGAATAGAGTTATTAGGAAGCCCTTTAAACCACTTTCTTTCTTCACTATCCAAGGATTGCACAAAAAGTCTTAAAACAACATCCAGGTGTTCAACATTGAGATTTTCTGCAAAATTACAAAAAACTGTTGTATGTTTCTCTATTGTTTGTTCATCCTACCCTGAAAAATGAGGAAGAATTGTTAAGTATTCTTGAGGCATTGGATTCAACTATTGTGGCAATTGAATAGCTGCATACCTATTCAACAAGAATGGAGGTGTTGTCATGTTTGCACCTGAACTTACTAAACCTTGAGTACCAGTAGATGAAGAGCATGTTTGAGGAGTAAATGGAGTATGAAAAGGTAACAATGTAGTTATGGGTTTAGGTTGAACAACTATATCAGATATATTTTTAAATACTGAGAAAGAAGCATACTTTAAAGACTGTTCTTGACAGTTGGGTTCTTGAAATGAAGTGGGTGTAAAAGGTAGCTCTTAGTCAATAAAAGGTAAATGTTTGGATGAAAGATGTGTTGAATTGCTGTCAGGTGTAGACAGTGTAGGACTTGGTGTAAATGGAGTTTTTTGCTTTCCAAACCTTTTGGAAACTAGTCTCTCGAGGTCTGAAAGGGCTTGAGCTTTCTGTTGTGAGGTATCTGACCTCGTATGAGGCCTTTCTAAAGCCATAGTTATTGTTTTCTATTTAATACAACCAAATATTTCCTCCTCACTGAACAACTAGAGGAAAATATTAAAAACCGAGGGGAAAATGTTCTTGATTTCGTTCCCCGGCAATAGCACCAATTAATGTTGTCCCTTAGAAACCAATCTCCTGGTTGTGTAGAAATTGTGCTTAAGACATTAATTTTTATTATGCATGTCACTTATTTGTATAATGTATCCTCATGTGAAGGTCCTGAAGGACCTGACTTTTAACGCTTAATATTTAGTTGATATGAAACTCTCAGAATGCCATGTGATGCTGAATATAAATGTTGTGTGAAGAATGCCTTGAGAAGTTAAAGATAATATGCTGTGTTTGACATGAACTATTATCTGTAACTTAGAAGAAATATAGAGGTATTAACTTTAAATATAGGAGCGCTCTTTTAAGGAATTTTAACTTCATTCACATAAGTAAACAAAGACCTATAGCTTCATTACCATATTTAAAGAAAGGAAGAAACGTGATGACACATAACAAAGAAATTACAAAATCATACCCAACAATGTGTGGAAAACTTTTGATTCTTTCATTAATCATCAATTTATCAAGAATACAACAGCATAGTCTCCAAGTTCTTCAAAATTCAGATTTTTTTCTATTATTTTGCCTCTTTTTATACATCATGGGACAGTTGGTAACTACCAAAACATTCAAACTACTTAACTACCTTCTAACTGTCTAAAGTAAAAGTGATTATATAATATTACATTAGAGGGTAAAAGACACCTCATTCTTCTTAGGAAAATAAGATAACAAGAAGTAACAAAAATTAGAGTATGATTGGGGATTGCTGCTCGCTGTTTGAATCTATGGCTTGAGTAAGTGGTCCTGCTGATGCATCTTTGGTCTTCTCTATCATCCATTCCTTGCACTTTCTCCAAAATGGCACATTTGACTTCGGTGTTTCCTATAACTTGTCAAGTGCTATTCTGCAAGCTGTAATCCTACCATAAGTAGGCTTGTCTGTAAACAGAGTCTTCACCATCTAGAAAAGCTTAAAGTATTTTTTCAGTTAGGTCACAATGGTGGCTCCTTTCAATACTGTTGTCTCTTCATGAGTGTTATCAACTTTTCTTTTTGCCTCAACCAACAAAGTCTCATATGTTTTCCATGGAAACAAGTTTCCTTGTAGATCCTAGCAAGAACGAAGTCCAACCCTAAATCTTTTGTCAAACATGATGTTAAACTTTGAAACTGCTTCCTTCATCTCATTTATCTTCTTCTCAGTAATATTCCTGTAGATATTTCTGACAATAATTTTGTTAAAATCTATTGCACATGATGTTCTGTCTGGCATGTCATGTTCCTTCATTCTGCAGTAGATTTAGAGTTAATGAAATCTATCATCCTCTTTGCAAACTTTGATGTATTTAAATCTTTTTGCTTATTTTTTAGGACCACCTCTTCCATATCTCGAATTAGTGTTTTATCTTTAGATATAATCACAAGAAATTCCCAAATGCCCTTGATAACCTCAATGACTTCATCCCATATGATTTATGTGGCTTGAATTAAGGACATATTGCCCTTCATTTTCTCCTTTAGCCTTTTGATTTCATCTTCAGCACTCAAGAGGTCTTCCTTGTACTTCTTTACATTATCTTTCTCCCTTCTTGCTTCTTCTTCACGCAAATTCAATAGCTTGGAAGTTTCTTCCATTTCTCTTTGGGCTTTCTTTACATCACGCTCAGCCATTTTAAGCTCTGTTCCCAACTGTAAAACCTATACTGTTGGATCATCTGTGTTGCCTGGCATTACTATTGTACAAACATGAGTGTCCACTTGTCATTACAGCTTGTCCAAAGATTCTTTAAGTAAAGAAACTTCTTCAGTCTTCTGCAACACATCCTGTAGGAGCTTCTCCTTTTCATTTTCTACTTCAGCTAACCCTGCAGCTATGGGATACTCACCTGCAGGTAGATTTAATTTCTTTTTCAAAACCCCAATCTCTGGCTTGGCATATTGTAATAATTTTTGAACAACAAGTTGGTCATCAAGATTGACACCTATTTTAATGATAATTTTCTTTAGCTCATCCACCTGAGCATTCAAAGCCCTGGAGTTGGCTTTCTCCAACTTTAACTGTTGAATTACCTTATTTAGCATTTTTCTGCCTTAACAACTACTGCATTTGTCTTATGTAAATCATTTACGATCAATTGCCCAATTTTCATGTGCAAATTGATCTTGTCAAGCATTGGAAGCTTGTGAGTGTCAACAGTTAAATTCACAGTCTTGAAATTGCTATTCGACCCCACCGATATTTCAGTAGGATGAGAAAAGGAAATTTTAAGTTGGCTCCTCTCCAAATCCATGGCAAATAGCAATCTAGTTTTTTCAGGAGTTACCTGGGACTCAGCTTGAGCCTCCATATTTAACTTCACCTTCTGATTTCTCTCAGCTATCTGAGCAAACATACTTTGAATTAAAGGAACCTGATCATGGACAGTTTCTTTGGAAGACAGGGAAGCTAGGGCACCTTCTGTTTCTCCTAGCTGAATCACCAAACCAGGTTGTGCTGAAGACATTGCATCTTGAAGCTTGGTCCTTTTTGCTGCTTTAGATTCTTCCTCATACAGATCAATAACTTTCTCTCTAACCTTCTTGACACCTTTTTCTATAATGCTAGGGGTTTCAATATTTGTCCCCTGGGTGTTTTACAAACCTCAATTTGCCAATTTCTTTGTTTCAGGTCTACTTTCATGTACAAAGGTTGAATATCCATTCTCCAGTCTTCTCTTTGAAATGATTTGATGAGGCTCATAAGCCCATTCAACCACCTGTAAAAGACACATGTCACTCAACAATTTTTCAACCTCCTGGGAAACCTATCTGGTGTTTACAATGAAGGGTCCCACTTCTTTAGGCAACTTGAAGAAAAAGCCTTTCTTCATAGGAACAAAATGAAGTTGATCTACATTCAAGCTCTACCTGATAAATTCAAGGAAAAAAAGCCTCATTGGCACAAATTTAGGTAACCTGTAAGGCTTGACAGAGGCTCCATAAAGCCTAATATTTGCATGCTCTTTAAAGATGAACCAATCCCCACATGTCACATCCTTACTCATTTGAAGAAATTCTTGAGCTTTAGGAAAAAAAGTTGGGGGTAGTGTTCCATTCAAGATTTTATAAGACACTGGAAGGAATAAAGAAGTAAACTCAAATAAATCACTATCTCCTGGATCACCCCTTATCAGGTCTATCCAGAATACCACTGACTGCTTCTTTTTATTCATATCAACAACATTTAGACTCAAATCAGGAAAATGTTCATCATTTTGGTATAGAAATAAATAAGTAATGGCAGAAGGAAATTTGAAGGACCGAGTGAGAGGCAGAGTCATAAATTGGGTATTGATAGTATCTACCCAAAATGCTGGAATGTCTAGTACTATCTCTGGCTTCATCATTAAGGAGAAAAATCCCAGCACAACTTTATCCACCTGCTTGGAGTCTTCTTTTCCTAGAATCTTGGAAATTACTTGCAAAACAAGTCTTATGTCAACTGCAAATATTTCTAAAGAGAAGAGATTCCCATCTAGGGAGAATTGACCAAATTTAGGTGCCAGGAAAGAGGTGACATGGGAAATTTCCTAAGGAGACATGTTATCATAATATGAAATGAGATATTCTTCAGTAAAGGTGGTCTAAGTTCCAGACATGGGGTAATTCAAAACTTGGTGTATTAATTGTGAGATTACTTGAAAAATGCTCTCCCCTGACTGATTCATTACAAAACATTTCTTGGAGTACATTGCTGAGGCTAGCCATTCAATAAATTCATGAAATAAATGAGTTCTGGGGAAAAAAGAAACTAAAACACTGGACCTAACCATTGCCATGAATATAGGAGACTTTTTATGGTTCAGGATGACCTCTTGATACAGTGAAAGATGTTTAATTGTGTAGAGGGTATCAGAAATATCTCGTTCAACATCCATTAATGGGGTATGGATAATTGATGAGGAACTTACTTGTTTGGCCATGGTTGTAGGTATTAACCCCGTACAGAAATTACCTGCATACGATTTCTAAATCACAGAAAAATAAACAATGCGAGAGCATAACACATAAAAACACATATGCACAGAGATTTTCCCCTGGATCCAAAAACCGAGACTACCAACTTGATTTTTCATTATATTCCTTTCAATGTTACAATACATATTTATACATGCCGAAGCATCCAATACCATGGACCGAAAAAAATAGCGTCCAAAACCATGGACTGAAAACCATCGCGTCCAAAAAACATGTGCGAAAATCACGCACAAAACCATAGGTGGGTCCGCATGCAATTCGTGGAGTCTTTACAACAATATCAAATCAAAACTTGGGCTTCGAGCCCCAAAACATGCCTTTGGGGGATTCCATGCCCAACACGAAGTGAATAACTAACAAAAATCCCACAGATGACAATAGGATTTTGAGAAGCACCTCCCCACACAATGAAGTGGGCCCAAGTGACTAGAAGACCTGAAATCCCCACACCAGTGAAAATGGACTAGATAGATGTCCCCACGCTCTCCCAACTACCAGCCCACACATTCCCCTTCCCTTCCCATCTCTAATTCAAGCATACATAAACTATTACATAAATTTTGAGGTCTAAAATGGGCCTCTTAAGGAATATTATAAAATAATAGTGGAAATAATAAAATAAGATTGGATTACCTCATCGAGTTTTGGTGGGAAAAATAAAAAGTTGTTTTCTAATTCATATTTTCAACTTTTTTTTTTGGTCAAGTAAGAATGGAGCCTTCTATTAACCGAACTAGTACATTACATATGTTACAGGGTGAACCAAAATCCCTTTTGTTTACCAAAACTCGATCCAGAGGCCTGTGGGTTATGGCCCACAAAACCTAATGGAAGCGTTAATGGCTTTAAACCTTTAAAACTTGGAACCATTCACTCTATCAGAATAAATGGATTACATAGAAACCCGACCCGCAACACTTAAGGTCAGACTTCAAACATATTACACCCACCACCATAAAAATCAGCGGGTCCGCACTTCCTACCCATCGCCTTCCCACTGCACCCTTCGAACATCGATCACTGATCGGCCTGATCCCAGCCATCCATCTATATCAATAATCCAATGACTATCGGTGAATCGCCTACTCACAAATCGATGAATCGTAATCCAACTCCTTCTTCTTCCACCAATTGTCGATTAGACAACTTGCACGACTTTATCTCCACAGTTTATTTACACTTTGTGGATCCAACGGTCCATGATTATTTCGGGCGGACAAGTAACACGAGGGTTAACTACCCAAAAAAGCGGTTTCCTCTCTCCTCCTCGCTGCTGCGTGTCGCTTGATGAGTGGAATCAAATGTCTGCCTTGAAAAACCGTTTACCACTTAGACCCCACCCAAAATACCACTTATGGTTCAAGAAATCACTGCCTTCGCGAGTTAACTTTCGCGCTCTTCTGCCATGCGATGACCATTGATCTATCCCATCGGATAGTTCTCATTCCTTTCTGCCAACACCACAGATCTTCAGCTTAACAATGGATTTACGCTTAAACCCCCGTTTCTCTGCCATATTCCTTTTAACACACAAACACTCATTTATAACAATATTCCGTTAATCAAAGGATCATCATTGGTCCTTACAATGATCGATGGTCGATCAAACCTGCAACATTTCCAGAATCAGTCCTCATGCCAATACGATCTGCGGACTGCTGCCACACAACCGGCAAACAGTTTAGGCTTCCATATCCTCCCTCCTGTCTCTTGAGCCTCCTCAATCCATCCTGTCAATCCATCGATCCCTATCTTTGGTAGCCTGACAGAGACAATCCTCTAATAGTTTGCCTGGTGGTAACAACTCCCAAACGTGCCGAGTGTCCCTTTCCTTATTGATCACTCCTTCATTCGCCAAACGATCGGCTAACATGTTAGCTTTTCTTTTTACATGGACAAATCTTAAAATTCTTAGGGTTTGCAAGAGAGTGTAGATACGATGAAAGACCTACGATAGTCTCCAGTGTTTCGACACTTTATCCGGTGATGTACCATTGCATATGTTCTTGGCCACTCTAATAATCAATTCCGAATCTGCTTCAATGATGACATTGTGTGAATTTGAATCCACCAAGATTTCTAATCATTGCTCTAAGGCCATGAGTTCTTCCATATTATTAGTGGCCTTCCCCAAGTGGCCATTAAAGATCTCCTTTATTTGACCTTGTTCATCTCTTATAACACCCCCAAAACTAGCTAACCCTGGATTTTCCTTAGATGCTCCATCTATGTTGACCTTTAAGGAGCCATGTGGAGGAGGATTCCAAATATTTATATCTGCATTTGTTTGGCGCACACCTTTGATGATGCCCTATGGGCCTATAGACTGGAGATCCAAATGCAGTAGAATACATGCATCTTGGGGCAATGGAGGGTCCTTAGAGAGTTTCCTTAACAAGCTGTTGATTGTGTCTTTGAGCTGCCTTAAAATTTGGTCAATTATATGCTGGGGCTTTCTTGATTTGTTCTTGAAGATCCGATTATTACGTTCTTTCCAAACATCCCAGATGAAAAATCCTGGAACCAAAGTCCAAGCTTTATTAATGATTTCATTCCCTGAGAATTTTTTCTTCCAATTCTTCAAAGTGTTGGGGATGCTGAGCCTGTTCCTACCAGTGTGCCTAAAGATTGAGGCCACCCATTCCCACACTGTAGAGGTGAAAGGGCAAAGGTTTAGAAGGTGATCCATCATCTCCTCTTGTGAGCCACAAAGGTAACATTTGGAAAGTCCAGTGAAGCCTTTTTTTAGGAGGTTCTCCCAAGTTAAAATTTTCCTTTGATGAACTAGCCAAATAAATAACTTTATTTTCATCTAGTGGGGGCTTTGCCAAAGATTCTTCCAAACTTGATTAGGGTTGAGGTAGTTAAATCCCATTACTACCTGTTTATCTTCTTTGAGGTTAAAGTTTCCTTCGGTGTTCTTACCCCATCCTAGTTGATCAGGCAAGGAGGATACCAGAATCCTCCTATGCTCTAGCTCCTGAGCAAGAGAGCCTTAATTCGTATTTTCAACTTATATCCCTATGATTTTTATTAAATTTTGAGCAAGAGCACTTATTGGATACAAAATTTAATTTTACATCCAAGGAGTAACCATGTTGCATACTTTTGATGGACCCTATTACACGAAAAATGTAAAAGAATTGAAAAAACATGATTGCAATCACATTTTTTCAAGTAATTCACATTTTTCTTGTAATAGGGATCATCGAAAGTATCCAACATGGGGACTCCTTGGATGCAAAATTAAATTCTACATCCAACAAGTGCTCCCTCTCAAAATTTCAGTAAAATCATAGGGATATAAGTTGAAAATACGAGTTGAAAAAATAGTTTTTTTTGTTAATCTTTTTACTCCAAAAATGGTGAATCGTCCTCCATGGTTGACATCATCATATTGAATCCTACTCGTTCTTATAAAATTGATTTTTGTTGTACATATTTGTGTTGAGGCCCATTTTTTACCTCAAATTTTCTTTAATGGAAGTTGCAACCAAGGAAATTTAAAAAACCAGATCCCTAAGCTTTCTAGGGCGAAACCAAATACCCGCTCCTTTGCAATGCACAATAGAAAACTATAAAGGGTTTTTCTGCTAGGAACATAACACCCAAAATATCAAAAGACCAAGAACTGAAACTGAAATCTCCCAAAATGCCAGAAAATACGAACATATACTAGAATTCCAATTAAAGGTAGGAAAGAAGGAGTTACCTAAACATCGACTCTAGACCCCTCATTGACAAACACCATGTTACACTAAAATTTGTCACCATGACTATTTGCAGTTAGTATGGCTCCATCAACAGTCATGCTATCCTCCTTGGCAAGCCTTATACCTCT
>APFE030625060.1:0-10842 GCA_000404065.3 Pinus taeda | reverse complement strand
TATTTTTCCTCACCCCAACAAGACTTCCTATTTCTTCTCCTAGTTGTCTCTTGGTCCCACTTTTCTACTCTTTAATTTATGTTCATTACTGAAGTCAATTGATAAGTCTCATATTTGGTCCCATAACTACCTCCTAAGTTAACTCAATTTACCTCTTAGATGGATATTCTTATGTTGGCTCTTGTCACATGGAGGTTCTCTAAATTTATCTAATTTTAATTTATTAATCTAATTTTAATTCACCGCCCTCTTCTCTTAATGAAGTTTAACTATTTTAGGATTAATACTTATACTCAACTCCATGTCCCTCTTTCCCCGTTTTTCCTAATTAAGTTACTTATGTACATTATCTACCTAATATTTTTCAGCGTGGGAAGGGTAGAGTTCGCAAGGTAAAATTTGTATTTCTTCCTATTCCCCCCCTTACCCCAGGTTTTATTCTTGATTTAATTGCCTCAATTCCAATGTTATTTACCACTTGATGTGAATTTGTAATATTTTCTTATCTTGATTATATTTATTAGTTCTTTTTAATGATGTCAAGAGTGCCAAGTGGGTTATGCCCTTCAAGAAATTCCCTTCAAAGTTCCAACGATGTCATGCGTAACAGTTTATTTGTGATGCCAAGGTGCCAAGTTACTCCTGCCCTTCAAGAAATTCTCTTGAAGTTCCAAGGGTGCCACGCCACTTTCCCTTCAATCATCCAATAGCTATGAGGGGAAATTCTAGGTGCAACGACAGAGACCGCTATAATATCTTATGTTGCCCACTATAGTGAGACTAATCATGTTGGGGATCAAGGAATTTTCCTTAATATGCACCCCCCAGTAGATTCCTTGTGAGAAAGCCAAAGTTGGGACCTACCTCCACGACATCGTGATATTCAAGGCGAAGGTGTTTCAACCTTTCCAACTCAAGTAAAGTAGGAGTGCTAAGGGGTGAGATCAAGGACATTGTCCCACCCCTCACATGTAGTTCCATCAAATTGTACAACCCCATCACCCATGTGTGAGTCATTCATCCAAGCAACTAACTTGTGCCTATAGCCACTAACATATCATAAACATATATATAGCGGGTTTCAAACTAAACTTAGAATTTCAAAGGAAAAATATTAATTTCCATCAAACCAGATGTCGTAAAATCATCACATGTGAGTACCTTTGTTGGTTTCTTGTCATACTCAATAATAATCAGTAACAAAGTTTCTTAGTGTTAGTCATTGTCATAATAGCATCATCAACATGACCTAGTCATTTGCATCGTTGTTCATTGTGAACCAGAACTAATGTAAGTAGCTAACATAAGGAACACATCCATCATAGCTATCATCATCATAACATCAGTAGGAATCATACATATCCATAAAAGTTGTCATCATCATAACATCAATAGAAAAAACACATATCCATCAAATTTATCATCATCATATCATCAATAGAGAACATACATATCCATTAATGTTATTGTTATCGTAACATCAATGGAAAACATACATAACCATAAATGTTGAAAAATGGCAACAAGAAATTCCAGTTTAATTTGTCCTTGAATTAAACTGAGAATTAAAATCGAATTCTATTCTCATAGAAACTTGTAAATAGTCAATTAAGTTTAATTAACTTAATTAGCATAGGAATTTCGAGTTGGAAGTCTTTCTGTAGTCATGTATTTGTTCTCCCTAAATTTTAGGGGTCTAGTATGAGTTTAAATTGAGTTGGAAATTAGCTCACTCAGTTTACTTAGTTAAGTTCAGTTAAATTAGTTCTAAATTGTTTTTGGAACTAATAGAGGACTAACAATCGGTTGGTGCACTAATGCATCCACTAGTGCTACTCCAGTTAACTGAAGATTACCTCATGAAAAACTCATGCATGTCAGTTAAGAGAAAGAGCCATTTGAGAGTAGAGTGCAGGGATAGTGTACTATCAGTTGTATTAATCTCTTGCATAATTCATGCTTCCAAAACTGTACAATCCAAATATAGGATCATCCTAGGAATTACGCAAGAGATTAGGGGCTTGGAGAGCTGCAAAATTAGCTAAGTGTTGGCCAAGATCTTTTTTGTGAGTTGAGAGAGTTGAGCATACATGTGTGGAATTGTTCTAGTGAGAACAAGATTTGTATATCCACTCATGTTTTTGATATATGCAATACAGATAGGTGGGGTTTTGAGCAGTGGATTTCCCCAAATACATCTTGTGTTATGTGCCATTGATTTATCTTCTTCTTGTACATATTATTTTAATCGATCTATTGACTTCTATTGGTTGAAATTAGAAGTAGATTCTTGTCTTTTTCTTTAGTACATATTGTGAATCTACAGGATTTTATACATGGTATCAAAACTAAGAATAGTATACTAGAAGAGATTTCAAAGTTTTGAGTTTTGGGTTACAGGCGAAATTTGAATTTGCATTACATACTTCAGGATCAGCTGATGGCATTCTACGGTTTGCGGCTTGAGTATGCCTTTGAAGGAAACTCAAAATTTATAGCCTGGAGGGACAGAATGGAGGTTTTGGTAGAGGATAATGGCTTGAAGGAATTCATTGATCAAGAAATTCCTAAGCCAACAGCATCATATGCACAGAATTTGGCCAAATGGAAGAAGTGTGTGGCAAATGCGAGGCAGATAATCCTTGAGGGAGTTCGAGACCACATTGGCTCGAGTCTCCATGGCAAGGAAACTCTATATGCTATGTGGAAATAATTGACGAACTTGTATCAGAACAGCAGTGACCAAAGGAAATTGGCACTGAAGGACAAACTTTGAAAAATCAAAATGGAGAAAGGTAAGACGATTCCAAAATACTTGACCAAGTTCACTCAATGTCGTGATGAACTTGGAAGTGTTGGAATCACGGTTTTCGAGGATGGTGAGTCTTTCTCTTCTAGGACTCCTAAAGAGTTGGCATAGTTATCAGGACTATTCCAATGGTCAGGAGAAGCTGTCAGATTAGGAACGACTGTGGTCGGATGTGATGTAGGAAGAGATCAAGAGGAACACCAAGGGTGGCTCTTCATCAAATATTGATGATGAAGAGAATTAGCCCTTAGTAATTAAGGCGAAGAAGAGGAAAGGGAAAGCTTCCCATTCCAAACCAGATTCTTATCATGGAGGTAAGAAGAAAGACATGATGAAAGTTAAGTGCTTTCATTGCCATGAGCTGGGCCATTTTTCTACAAGTTGTCCACTCAAGAAGTACAAGAAGAAGTCCTCAGGAGGAGCGGTGGGTGAGGCTTTGGCCTCTCAATTCGAATTGGACTATTCCCTCATTGCATGCATGGTGTCATCAATGATGGGAAGTGTATGGTACTTAGAAAGTGGATCTTCATTCCACATGACTAGCAACAAAGAGTTATTCAGTGACCTGGATGAGAAAGATCTCCATATTCATATTGAGATGGGTGATGATGGGAAGTATAGTGTTACTGGATTGGGCACGATTACTTTTCAGAGGTAGCATGGGGCTCCACTCACCTTGAAGAATGTTATGTATGTGCTCAAACTGAAGAAGAACTTGGTATCCATTGTCAAGCTTGAGGATAGAGGCTATGATGTGATCTTCTCGAAAGGAAAGGCGTTCCTTCGACACATAGCCACAGGGCAAGTAAAGAAGATAGGGATTCGGGTGAAGAATCTCTATAAGCTAGAGGTAGAGGAGTGTGCTACATTTATCACAAAAGCAGAAAGGGTGCAGAGCCGAGACGTTGGCAAGTTGTGGCAAAAGCGATTGGGCCACTTGCATCATGGGGCTTTGAAGATATTGCAACAAATCTCTACTGGTCTTCCCAAAGCTACGCTTGAGAAATTTGATACATGCAAGGGGTGTAATTTGGGAAAATACACCAAGTATTCCTTTCACGATAGAGACAGTCGAGCAGAGGCTATTCTAGACCGAATCCATTCAGATGTGTGTGGACCATTCTCAACAACATCCATGGCCAAACATAGGTGTTATGTTATATTTTTTGATGACTTTTCTCGAAAATGATGGATATTTTTCATGCAAAAAAAGGATCAAACCTTCAAAAAAAATTGTGAGTTTAAAGCACTAGTGGAGAAAGAGTCAAACAAGATGGTTAAAGCTCTACGGAGTGATAATGGTGGTGAGTATGTCTCAAGTGAATTTAAGAACTTCTTTGCAACGGAATGGATTAAACATGAGTTGGTGGAACCCCATAACCCTCAGCAAAATGGGATGGCTGAGAGGAAGAATAGAAGCATAGTAGGGGCAGCGAGGGCAATGTTGCATGATCATGGACTACCACTGCACTTGTTGGTTGATGCATGCAACACAGTGGTTTATGTTCAAAACTGTAACCCCCATCAGATACTTGAGATGAAGACACTAGAGGATGCTTATTTCGGTAAGAGGCCAGATGTTGGTCACTTTAGGATTTTTCGGTATATTTCCATGTGACCAAAGATGCATGGAAGAAGCTTGAGTCGACAACAAAGTTGGGGATATTTTTTGGGTACACTGATACACCTCACAACTATCGAGTGTACTTGTTGACCAGCAAGATGACAATGATTCGCAAGAATGTCATATTAGATGAGGAGAAGACCTTGTGATTTTCCCTTGAGAGGGAGCTTGAGCTACATGCGGATGAGGAAATTTTATCTCCTAAGGTTGAGGAGCCTCAAATTGATGTGGAGCAGCCATATGTAGAGGATCCGAGAGTGGAGACATCCACTCAGGCAAAGTCTTCCATAGAGGCTGACAGATTGTTGGATGATGCACAGGATAATGTGGGAGCACCCACTTCTCAACATAGGCAAAGGATGTCACCTGAGAGGTACACTGGATACATGGCTCTTATGGGAAAATGTGTTGTGATAGAACCATCTTCCTTTAAGGAAGCAGTGCAGTGGTCGGTTTGGGTTGATGCCATGGTGGAGGAATATGACTCCATAGTTCATAATAATGTTTGGGATGTGGTCCCAAGACCAGAGGACAAGTCAGTGGTGAGCTCCCGTTGGCTTTACAAGGTAAAGAAAGTTGAATATGGTAGTGTGGAGAAGCATAAGGATAGATTTGTGGCCCATTTCTTTTCACAAGTAGAGGGGATTGGCTATGATGAGACCTTTGCTCCTACTGCAAGTTACTCGTTAATCAGATCTATATTGGCGCTATTAGCATATATGGGTTGGGAGATACATCAGATGGATGTGAAGACATCCTTCCTTAATGGCATGATTGAGGAAGAGATGTACATAGAGTAGCCTGAAGGTTTTGATACCTTTGACCGTGATTTGCATGTGTGTTGACTCAAGAGAGCGTTGTATGGGTTGAAGCAAGAACCCAGTACTTGGTACACCAAGATAGATAGCTACTTCATCAGGATGGGCTTCACGAAGAGTGAAGCAGATGTGAACATGTACCACATATTGGCGGAAGGTAAATTTTTTATCATTGTACTTTATGTTGATGATCTCATACTTACAGGTGATGATCAACAGATCAAATATTGCAAGGAGGACCTTGCAAGAGAGTTTGAGATGAATGAAATGGGGATGATGCATTAATTTCTTGGCATGGAGGTATGGCAGGGAGATGGGGAGTTTTTTGTGTCTCAATGAAAGTATGTCCACGAGATACTCAAGAGATTTCGCCTGGAGAACAATAAACCCAAACCCATGGAGACTCCTCTAGAAGGTAACTGGAGGAAGGAGGATGCTACTTCAGGGGAAGTAGTGGAAGCTGTTGTTTACAGGAAGCTTGTGGTTCACTCATTTACTTGGTGAACACACGACCAAATATGTGCTATGTAGTTAACCATCTTAGTCAAGTGATAGTTAGGCCTACTAAGTTGTATTGGAAGGCAGCAAAGCATGTGTTGAGATACCTCAGGGGAACTTCTCAGTATGGATTATGGTACAGACGAAGAATGGGAGTGAAGATTCAAGGCTTCACTGCTACATATTGGGCAGGGATTCCATCCGACAGGAAGAGCACATCAGGAGGGATCTTCAGTATTGGGTCAGCGGCAGTTTCTTGGTACAGCAGGAAACAGAGATCGATTACACTCAGCTCGGTAGAGGTAGAGTACATGGCTGCAAGTCAGGCAGTATGTGAGGCTATCTGGATGAGGAAGATTCGGGTTGGTTTGTTTGATCAGCAGATGGATCCAACTGTGATTTACTGCAATAATTAGAGTTGTATCAAACTCTCTGAAAATCAGTTTTTCATGATCGGTCCAAACATATTGATATCCGATATCATCATCTCAGAGATTGTGTATTGAGGCAGATTATGTTGTTAGAGCACATTCCCACGGAGGAGCAAGATGCTGAAATTTTGATAAAGGCATTGTCAAGATGTAAATTTGAGTTTCACAGAGACAAAATCGGGGTAGTTGATAATCCCTTTCTTTTTGAGAGGGAGTGTTGAAAAATGGCAACAAGAAATTCTAGTTTAAGTTGTCCTTGATTTAAACTGAGAATTAAAATTGAATTATATTCTCATAACAACTTGTAAATAGTTAATTAAGTTTAATTAACATAATTAGATTAGGAATTTCATATTTGAATTCTTTGTATTGTCTTGTATATGTTCTCCCTAAATTTTAGGGGTCTAGTATGCATTTAAATTGAGTTGGAAATTAGATCACTCAGTTTACTGAGTTAAGTTCAGTTAAATTAGTTCTAAATTTTTTTGGAACTAATAGAGGAATAACAGTCAGTTGGTGCACTAATGCATCCACTAGTGCTACTCCAGTTAATTGAAGATTCCCTCATGAGAAACTCATGCATGTTAGTTCAGAGAAAGAGCCAGTTGAGAGTAGAGTGTAGGGACAATGTACTATTAGTTGTATTATTTACTGGAGCATAAATAGCATGCATGCCTCAGAGATTGATCCTATGTTTGGATTGTGTAGTTTTGGAAGCATGAATTCCCTTTAAATACGGGCTATTCATCCTAGGAATTACACAAGAGATTAGGGGCTTGGGGAGCTGTAGAATTAGCTAAGTGTTAGCCAAGAGCTTACTTGTGAGTTGAGAGAGTTGAGCATACTTGTGTGGAATTTTTCTAGTGAGAACAAGCTTTGTATATTCACTC
The DNA here is from genome assembly GCA_000404065.3 of Pinus taeda. Lineage (NCBI taxonomy): Eukaryota > Viridiplantae > Streptophyta > Pinopsida > Pinales > Pinaceae > Pinus > Pinus taeda. The sequence continues at coordinate 3,772 of APFE030625060.1, read as the reverse complement.
ATATTTCTAATATATGCAATATAGATAGGTGGGGTTTTGAGCAGTGTCTTTCTCCATATACATCTTGTGTTATGTGTCATTGATTTATCTTCTTCTTATGCATATTGTTTTCATCGATCTATTGGCTTCCGCTAGTTGAAAGTAGAAGTATATTCTTGTCTTTTTCTTTAGTACATTGCATGATATTATGAATCTATAAGATTTTCTACAATCAAAGGTATCATCATCATACCATCAATAGAGAACATGCATATCAATTAGTGCTATCATCATCATGATATCAATAGAGAGCATACATATCCATTAATGTTATCATCATCATAATATCAATAAAGAATATACATAACCATCACATCCACTAATAATAGAGTCATGTGTCTGGATCCTCAACCTGGGGTCCTCAAAGAATAAATTGTGGGCCTTAGGGCTAAATAAATGTTAATGTCATATCAATGTCAGTCAACTAGAGTGGGAAACTACAATGTTATTAAGTATTATTTCTTATTGAGATTAATGAGCACATGTATTGGCTATTATGTTGATTTTATGTTGGTTTGTCATGGTTTGATTCTGGTTAGATCTTGGTTATATGCATGGTTAAATTATGTGCTCCTGTTATGAATCTTCATGATTCAATAGTTTTTTGAATGATTACTTAAACACATGAGCTAACAAGTGTTGTTGCAGCTAGCTTGAGAATGGTCATGAGCCTTCTTGATGATTATCTGGTGAAATTAATGAGATCGTGACCAAACATGCATTCATGACCTATAGCTACCATGTTTACCATATGTTTTTCTAAATGTTTATCAAGTGATTAGCATGTCTAGACAAGATTTGAGCCTAATGTAGCTTGTGTGGACTTTTGGTTATCTTAGAATTGATTCTGAAAAGTTATGAGCAATTTTGGGTAGTGGCCTATAGGCTACCCCTGAAAATGCCGCATTGATTTCATGGCCACATGCATGAAACTAGAAAATTTTAGCTACAACCACACAGACAAAGGCTTGTGTGTGTAGCTAAAGCTTTCCAACTGCATGCATAGCTTGGCATGTGTGCGGTCAAGATGTGAGCTCAGTTAAAAAGAAAGTTCCAGCTTAGGGTATTATCACTAGTGGTTTCTCTAACACCTAGGTGATCTAGAGCTCCTAAGAGGTTTCAATAAGTTTTTGGTTAGTAGAACCCACTTCCATAACTGGAACTTGGACATTGGGTTATGTCATAGTAATTCTCAGCTCATATTTTCCATGCAAAGCTTGGAAATGCAGGTAAATATGAGGTGGGTTGTTACAGGGTTGTATCAAAGCATATTCATTCCCTGTAAACCTTTCTCTGGTATCAATGTCATAGAGTCGTATCAAAGTGAGGTTTACAATATTGGAACTCATGGTACATGCAAATGGTTATGGTATCATGCATACAATTATTGTTACAAATTTTTATTATTATCATGTATGCATCATGATGTTGATATGTTGTTACTATTACTATATACATTGTGTTAATCTAGACTAACTTGTGCAGATGCAATAGCCTCTCCTGAGATACATTGAGGTATGAGTTTGATTATGTCTTCTATTTGGTTTATATAACATGGTATGTTTGCAAGAAATAGAAGACCAAAGATGAAGAGCAGAATGGTGGATTATAGTTCACATGACTCCCCAAACAAGCCCAAAGTGAAATCGGTGGAATGGGAGAAATCAGTTGAGCAGCAAGGGGAGGAATATTATCTTTATCTAGAATATACATCGAGGAGTCTAAGGTTGGATATTAGGAGTTGCAAGTTAGGTAATAACAGGTTGATTTAGGAACATGAAAGGCTTGTAAGAGTTCAAGAAAACAAAGCTAAAGTAAATGCAATGACTCTTCAAAGCCTTTCATATTTATAGAAGCAGGGACATCTGGGGACCAATCATGTAGATAGAAAGGAAGAAAAGACTAATGGGGTAGATGGTAGCAAGTCTTATAGAAGGCACACGTATAGGGATGATACAGTGAAGAGTGGCAGACTTTGTAGAAATTTTGAATAATAAACACATATTCAATGGAGATTATCCTGATCATGTACTATTGCGGAATACATACACAATACATAAGCTCGTCTATGTTGATCATCAATATAGCAGCATCAATAACAATAAAACATCAAGAGCATGCACACATTAACACAGTATGTAACCTGGGGAAAACTTACAGCTGAAAACCCCACACTATATGTATATTAATGATTGAGAACATGTAACATTACAATAGTCAATACTTCTCATAAGTATCCAGCACTATCTCCACCTGTTACACACGATAAAGCTCAGATCTGATCTCCAAATCTATTCCACTGCTTGCATGCCTCCACTGCTCAATACCTGCCCAAGAATGGATGAGAATGGTTGAACCAAACTCGTATTTACCTCAAAAGAATCACTCACACTAGGAATCATGTGAGCAGAGGCTATAATCACTTGGTATTGGCCAATTCTCATTGGCATAACTCAATCCCATTGATTGTGCAATTCCTCATGCACAACTATCGTCACAATTGATAGCAATCTGATCCTCTAACACTTGTCCCTGCTGAACTGAACATGCACTGACATGCAACTGAGTTAATTGATGTATTCTTTAGTTGCATTATGAGTTAATAATTAGTTTAAAAACTCATCATTAGTCTATTTGCAGTTAGACTAATAACTAGTTTAACCAAGTCAAACTGAACACAACTCCATCAACTCCACAATCAACTCCACCAAACTCAACTGATTGAGTTCGAACTGAAGTCATGCATGCAACAACTCAACTGACCCACAAAGAAAACGTATTTCCTTCTGACAGCTGCATGTGCCACATCTGTAGCTCAAACTGAAGTGCTCCAAGAGAATAAGATAAAGTTTATAGTCTAAATATTATTATAAGCTAATAATATTTTACTGCTCTATAATTAGACTTGACAGTGTCACCGTTGTTGTCTAAAAATAGAACTCCATCTATTTTTGCCAACTTGACCAATCATCCATAAACAACATCCTGCAACTCATAGAAATGATCCATATGTCTAAAAATAGACATAGTTTAAAAATAGACTTTGCGCCATAATTTGCCTGCAGGCCCACTTAGTGAAGGCGACTCTTTTCACTAAGCTCCATCATCTTGTTGCAATCTCAACAAATGGAAAGAAGATCCACTCTTAAATTAAAAGGTCATTGAAAGAGTTAGTCCCCCTCAAAATCACCACCAACTTCCAAATCACATTCTAAATCTCCAAATCCATGATCTAGAGTTGCTCAAAAAAGCACCAACACGCCTAGCACACTTCCACTTTCAGAGTCCCCTAAAGTTCAGTATTTAATCCATAAATTTGATGGAATCTCTATTTATAGAGAAAACCATATTTAATCAGACATATCGGAAGGAAGTGTTACATCATCTTTACAGTCTCCTAGTGTACTAACTAGATCCCATAGTGAAAATGTTGGAGTCAAACCTTTTGAATTTCATTGATCACTCATCAGAGAAAGAAAAACACACCATAAACCCACTCTTCTACTAGTGAGCTCACATCATCATCTCCTCCTCTTAATCCTTCTCCTGGTCCTACTTCTTCTTCTACCTCTTTACCTTCTTCTTGATGATGATGATGATGATGATGATGATGGTTAACGTCCACTAAGACCAAATTGGTCTATCGGACCTACATTTTTCTTAATTTTTACTTGTCTGGCTCCTCGTCTTTCTTGGCGAGATTGGTGTTGTAGCTTTCTTTCTTTTCTCTACG
>APFE030625056.1:21129-54484 GCA_000404065.3 Pinus taeda | reverse complement strand
GATGAGGGATCCATATATAGATGATTGTAGGGGGGTGAGTCATCTTCTGGGATTTTGATTAGTGTCTTCTCTCTGATAGTTCTTGATTCCACTTGGAGACTGATGATTTCTTACTCAACCCTGGTCGAAAACAGAGAGGCAAGTGTCAAAGGGGAAGCTTCTGGAAGATTCTATGATCTTCCACCTCGCAAACTGTCTCTACCATTTGTCCATTCTCACCCATCACACCCTACAGAGGGGCCATCTAGTATGCATCACGCCCTTTACACTGGGAAGGTGATATGCATCGCACCCTCTGCATTGGGTATTCAGTATGGTCCAGTTTTGACCATTTCTGAGCAGTTTTTAGTTGAGAACTTCTAGGAGATGATGTAATCAGTTGACCTTCTTCCTTTAGGTAGTGAAGCAACACTTTTAGGGACTTAGGAGCCCTTAGTTTATGGACATTTATGATTGGGGTTGCAGTGCCCAAAATGTCAATAACAGTTTCCCCCTAAAGCATGAAGTCGTTAATCTTTTGATGTCGGGTGAAATGCTTTATCATGAGGATCCGAAGTTTTTTTGAGCTGGGAGGCGACCTGTAATAAGATACAATACAATACATTATCTTCATAATATTTTTCATGATCTAGTTGAGGTGGGAATTCCCATGCTCAACTTTATAAATTCATTTTCATGCACATAGAACAGACAATCGTCTGTGTAGCAGACTGATGATTCAGACTCATCATCGTTTGATTTGGATGATCATCTGTTTGGAAATGATGCACATTTGACGTCTTCATATTCCTGAATATATCGCAGCCCAGATGGATGAAACTTGATCAGGGGTCTTCAAAACGTGTTCAATCTTCACTCGGAGTACAAGTTGATCCATGTCAAAAAATGTTCTGGAGTCGAACATGGAAAGACATCGCCTGATTACCAACCAATTATGTAAGCTGTTAACAAGTGCGAGAGGACTCACCAATAATGAAAATGACCCTCAAGGTACTATAGTACAATTCGCGTGGTGTGAAAAAGGACTTGGTGTCAAACACCATGCAAAATCTCTCGGTCGAAGGCCCTTAATGTAAACCTGTCACCGAAAGTGAGAAACTTGCCATTGAGGCATGCAAGCTTCAAAGTACTCAAAGGGTTGTTCCTAGGTTGACTTCTTGGATAATGAGCTGATGTCGACAAGAAGTGGCTCGTCATAGGAGGGCCTTAATGAATCCCACATCTACGACATGAAACGAAGCAAATGATTTTGGAGGTGAAAATGATCTAATGATACAGGGTTCAGGGTGGCGGTCATGAAAGAATGGAGCGTGAATGTATTGCAGCGGGTGAGACACAAGTGAATTCTCTGAGTGACTTCTCTTGAACATATCGGTGACACTAACGATGTATTGGTAGCATTAACCCCAAATATGGATGGTGTGACGGACCAATGGTGATATGACCAGTGAACGGAACAACCCAACTCGACTCGGATGCGAAGAGAAATTGTCATGTTCAAGAGCAACTTTCTACCAATAAAGTTTTTTCAAGTTTTCTTCCCAATTTTCCCCAGTCATTGCTGACCAGTACCTCTTTATGTTTGTCAAGCTTGAGGAGGATAACATATGCTTGTTCTATAATTCGCCCTTCGAGCGAACCTGTTGCTATGTTTTAACGAGCCTAGCGACAGTGAAACTTGTTCTCATCCATTTGGACGAGTTTGTTGCTATTCGGTTTTAACGAGTTTAACAACAAATATAACTCAGTCCATTTCAATTTTAGAGAGTCTGAAAGGGACGGAAAGGAAACTCCAAAGATTCTTTTTCATCCTATAATCACTTAAGTCCGAAAAAACATAAAATAATATGAAAGGGATGAATGCTCTATAATTTTAACGAGCCAAACAAGAAAATCACTCGATCTTTTTGTGTAATAATCCCTCAAGTCCAAAAATATTAAAATCTACAGGAGGGATAGCACTTCTGATGACTTTAATGAGCCATAGAGGCTAATCGCTCAAAAATATTTTCATATTTTATGAGTCAATTGAAAAGAGCTTAAAGTAGACTCGTTTTTCAAGGAACGAGTGAGGATTTTGGGTAGCATTTGATTCCAGGTAAGGTTTGGAATTTTCCAATCACGGCAGTGTCACAAGGATGGCTAATAGAATCACTCTTCGTAGATGTTCCTCGAAAGGGTAAAAAATCAAATGGAAACGAATGATCGGCTAAAAATAGAGTGGAGGTGATGATGAGAACATGACCAAGGCTCAAAAGCTGATGATAATGCATTCACAATGGTTATTTACTAGAAAATTGGTTCATTTTTTAATGAGCTTAAACATTGGGGGAAACATTTGCTCATTGCTTATGTTTATTTTTTAAAGAGCTTGAATTCCATGTTAAAACTGCTTGTGCCAGTCATATAATAAGGATGTCTCATCTAAGATGCCATTTTTTATGGGGCTTGCACCTTTTAAAGCTTTGCCCGAGATCCTTTCTTTATGCAAGCTAGGAAACGACCAACCTTACGAGTGTAAAGGGTTAGAGGACCTACAAATTTAAAAAATAAATGGTTTCTCTTCACTTGCATGCAAAAGGGTTTGCATGCCCCCAGGTATAGTGAAAAATTCCCAGGTCACCATATGAAATCTCTCCATCCGCGTCGCAGACAAAATGCTTCCTTGGCGATGTCTACCGAAAGAGACAAAGGTGAGTGGTGTAGTCGCCTCCACTCACATAACTTGGACGAGGGAATCTTATTCTAGTCTAATCCCATTTACCTAAACGGAAGGGTGTGTCAGACTAGTCATATATCCTCCACGGAAACCTACTCTATACCCAAGGTTTTCCTACCGAAACAGACCAGGGTGCATGCCCCCTGGGTTTCAGTCATACCCTCCCGAATCACTCGCGCTCGTCAGGTGGACAGACTGGAGATCGATGAGACATTCCTTGCATGAAAAGACCATTTTGGGATGGCATTTGACTATTTTCTATGTGTGAACCGAGGAATGAAAGCTGGTCTATGAGCTTGACCACTCTGCCTTCATGCGAAAAACACATTACTCTAAAGAGTGAGGAGACTACGGCTCCCATGTAATAAATATAGTCATGCCCAAGGAGTAGATTATAATCTAGGGGTCCTTGGACTACCATCATGTTCATGTGAATGGTTTTCCTTCACAAGGTAATGGGCACATTGGGAAGGATCCCTAACGGTTGACTGGTTCCTTTGTCAAAGCCTGTCAGATTTCTCATTTCAGGAAAAAGCGATGGCGAACCAAGCGCTTTCCAAACAGTTGAGGGAAGGATACTCACAGAAGCCCCTTCATCTATGATGGTACCAGCCATGACCATTCTGTAAGATTGTACAATGATTCAAAATGGTACACTAGCTAGTAAACAGGGCCTGCCTAGTAGATTCCAGTCGAAGGAAACGACTAGGTTGCTTGGAGGTGGAACTAAATAGACGGCCAGATATGACTCTGATGAAATTCGTTCCTACGGTAAAGGAATGGGTACACTTCCTCCAAGTTCATCGAAGTCTTTGTTTACGAAAATAATTTGAATGGTGTCATTATCTTTCTCTTCAATGACAGTATCATTCGAAGATGAACCTTCTGAAGGCAAGACCGGGTCAACTGCCACCTAGACCTTTTGACTTTCTTCCGGTATGGATTCAGAGGGTTCATTTTCAATTATAGACATTTCAGCCAACCAAAATGGTGTGCCAAACAGACTTTCGACCAGTGGTGGACTCGGCAAGAGTTTCTTATATCCAAGAGGGAGACGTAGCGGTGAAGCAGGACGGTCATCCAAAACTCTTTTAGCTTCGTCTAGGAAGGGACAATGGTGGACGGCGTGATCAACTTCACACAATTTACAAGGAAATTTGTGATTCCTTTTCTATTCAGATACTTCGCTTTCACTGGTTGATGGCGTGCTTTCAACATGATCATCAAAGGTTGACGACACTAAATTGTGCAAACGAGGACAATCTCGATGATAATGGTCTCCTTTGCAAATGACACATGGAGATTTAGGTTTAAACGGTGTGGTGTGAGAATTTTCACTAGATGACACATGGTTGCCCCCTTTCGCTTTTGGTTCTTTCTTCTTCTTTTCTTTTTTCTCTTTCCGCTTCTTCTTCTTCTCAGTTGCTTGATCTTCAGCTTTACCGGCTTTATCAAGTGAAGAGGAAGGAGGAGAGGGAGAAAAAGATGAAGTAGAAGGCTGGGGGGTAACTCTAGTATCATCTAGTTACTGGCTTGACTGTTCAGGAATTATGATATTCTGAACGATAGAGGTAGAGAAGAGCCATACGGGCAAACCAATCGTCAACCCTGGAAGTGACAAAGTGGCCATATGGGGTGCACCAACACTCCCCAAGGAGAAAGGACTAGGATTTCCTCCAGGAAATCCTTGGTGGTAGACTCCATGTTCTCACCTAAAGCGAAGGAGAACTTGGAGTATCCCAATTAAAATAAATTTAACGCTTTGACCAACTTGTTTGTCAAATTTTTAAGATCGAATAAAAAAAAAATATGACCTAGTTCCTGATTTAATGAGCCGAAGTGAACAAGTCCCAAATGACCTTCCTTTAAGGATTGAAAAGGAATGAACAGAGACTCTCGAATCTAGGTAGAGGAACCACAACGCAAAAATACATAAACTTTTACGGTAGCACAGTCATTTCCTAAAGTGGTAATCATGCGACGAAGGGCGGCAGACACGGCTTCCTAAGGATAAAGGATGTAGCCTATTGTGGTCTCCCAATATATACTCGATGGTACGTGGGAGCATAAGTCCGTACTGGCACTTGTCGTCTCAGAGTGGAGGAATCACCCAACCAATAATGAAAAAAACAGTTACCATGTTTTACGACACCAGAATACGTCTCTAGCCTAGACCTCTGATGTTGTGCGTTAGGTTCCAAAGCGTTTTTAGATTCATTAAATTTATTTAATAGTTGATATTGTTTAAAAATTTTCCTTTCAGGTTCACCGCGTGATGTGTATACAATTCTTAAAATGCAGTCTAAGATGATAAACAATTCTTTAATCTTCTTTTGGCAATGAAAGTCCTAGCTACTAAGGAAAGAAAATTGAGAGTCTTTCAACAAAGAGCACAGAGCACACTCTAAATCCACTATCCTAAATCAAACCAAGCAGTCTAAATGCAAATGCACATGAAAGTATTTGTTTTCAGCCTTCTTAATGTATGAATGACAATAAGAAAGCTAAGTGCAAATCTGAATTATTTTCAAAGCAACAATACTTAACAAATTTCTTTTCAAAAGTAAGTGAAGATAAGGGTGACACTTTGCAATTTTGAAATGGAAACTGTTTTTCGACACTTTAAAAACTACTAATTCAAATCATATACAAGAGTAACAGTACAATCAACTATCAAGAACAATGGGATTCCCTTCTATGACTGAAAACGACACTTTCAGATTAATAAACGACAGTTCGACTACGCTACTTCTTTGCAAAAGAGAACTGAAAATGGCGCACAATACATAAAAACACTTACAGTTCTTTGCACAATAGAGGTGGAATGATAGAAGAGAAGGGGGCTTTCACAGAGATATACTGACAACAGATAACAAAAATCCTGAATAGAACTGAAAAGAGTGAAGAAAAACCAAAGTCTAAAGGTAAAATAAACCTTCCCTGACCATCGCACCTGTCACACAAGGAAACTAGTATGCATCTCACCCACTGCACACAGGAAGTGCAATGCATACAAACTGCCTTGAAGGGAGGGTGTGATGGTACCAGTGTGAGATGTTTAACCAGTCTTTTCTCACAATTTAGAGTTCAGTTCAGGGATTTAGGCTGAGTATGTGATGTTCAGTAAATATAAATCACAGGGGTTGATCTAAGGAGGTTACTAGAGCCACCACTTAGGGCAATTAGAACGTTTGTAGATCGATTGTTCCATTTATAAACAAAACCTAGAGATAGACTGAAGCAACATTGATATCCTTTGCATTTGTATAACAAATGCAGATCGAAGGCTAGCTGGCTTAACTTCAGGCTCCGTCTGTAAGTTTATAAAAAAACAAAGATAGACTAACAAACAATCTATTCGCTCCCCAGTGGAGTCGCCATTTTGTTACCGGGAATAGTGTCCACTCGGAGCTACTATTCCCACTAAAACTGGTAGATATCTTGGAAGAAAACAAGTAAAGACTACTTTCGTTTTCATTTATGAAAATAGATAAGAGTGGAACAAAGGACGCAAACCTTAGTCTTGTGCTTGGTTCCTTACTTGATTCCTTTCCTTCATGATAGATATTTGTTGCTTCTTCTTCATCTACCCAACTTCAAAAAGCACCTATGGAATCAAAGCAGCATAATACTATCGAAGAACATAAATCTATAGTCATAAATAACACAGGACCAGATGTGTATTAACCACACCAATGCATATATAATCAAACATACAAGAATATGGAGGAAAACTTGAATAGCTTTATTAATATCAAGAATAGCAAGAGGATTACAACCAATTTTTCTGACCCAGCATCATCCTCCAGCAAGAAAGCCCTTCTTCACCTCAAGTAAAGCTTAGATCACCCAACACTATGAAGTTTCACCAGAAAACCAACAACACTTCTCTACAAGATACAAGATTCCAACCCCTTAGATCTCTGTGATGAGGGATCCATATATAGATGATTGTAGGGGGGTGAGTCATCTTATGGGGTTTTGATTAGTGTCTTCTCTTTGATAGTTCTTGATTCCACTTGGAGACTGATGATCCCTTACTCATCCCTAGTCGAAAACAAAGAGGCAAGTGTTAGAGGGGAAGCTTCTGGAAGATTCTATGATCTTCCACCTCGCAAACTGTCTCTGCCATTTGTCCATTCTCGCCCATCGCACCCAACAGAGGGGCCATCTAGTATGCATCACACCCTTTACACTAGGAAGGTGATATGCATCACACCCTCTGCACTGGGTATTCAGTATGGTCCAGTTTTGACCATTTCTGAGCAGTTTTTAGTGGAGAACTTCTGGGAGATGATGTAATCAGCTGACCTTGTTCCTTTAGGTAGTGAAGCAACACATTTAGGGACCTAAGAGCCCTCAGTTTATGGACATTTATGATTGGGGTCGCAATGACCAAAAATATCTATAGCAAGGTGAAGGTAGTCTTACCTTGGTCTTCTTGGAATACCTGGATTTGATTATACCCACTAAAACCACTTCGTAATGAAAAATATTTCTTTCCTACCAATGTATCTAAAACCTGATCTATGAAAGGAAGTGGAAAGGGATCTTTTAAAGTGGCTTTATTCAATTCCCTATAGTCAATACACACTCTCCATTTTCTATTATTTTTAGGAACAATTACTAAGGGTGAAACCCATTGACTGTCTGATATTGGATAGATGAAATTGAAATTCAACAATTTTTTTACCTCCTCCTTAACAATTTCCCTTAGGTTTGGATTCATTCTTTTTTGAGGTTGTCGAATCGGTCTAAAATTTTCTTCAATGTAGATATGATGTACACAAGTGTTAGGATCAATTCCCTTCATGTTGGTATATTCCCATGCATAGGCAGAGGAATGTTCTTGTAACATATTTATTAATTATTTCTTTTGAAAGTCTCCCAAATTATTGTTGATATTCAAAGTTTTTCCTTGAAAGATTTCAATTGTATAACTGCCAAATTTTTCCAAAGAATGTAAGGATATTTGACGAGATGATAAATATTCAATATTTCATTTTCATGAAAACTCTAACTAGATTCACAATATGATGAAGATTTATTATTTTCTATTAAATTCAAAATTTGATCTTCCTCATCTATTTGTGAAGTAGAAAATATTGGTCTTATATCAATTTCATCATCTATCCATTCTTCATTTTCAACCTCTGTTGTTGTTTTTGCAGGTGGATATAATGTGAATTTATTTGTTGATATCCCATTAAAAATGAACATATCACCAAATCTACTACTCATAAAAGCATCTACTGTAGCTAGCCATGGTCTTCCTAGAATCAGTGGACGTACTCCTAAGTTATTCTTGGGTGTTAAAATCATAAAATCGATAGGGTATTCCTAAATATCTAAGGATACATATATATCCTCTAATACACCATCAAGTCTGATTACAAATCTATCTGCTAATTGTAAAAGTGTAGGTGTATATTGAGTATTAGAAAGTTTTAATTGATTCATAGTTTGCTTACTCATGATCTTTATAGTTGGTCCTAGATCAATCAATGTATTTGGGATATCTACACCATTGATGTGTGTTTTCACAATGGGACTTCCTAGATCAATATATTTTTGAATTGTTGTCTTACCCATCACGATATCTGCAATTTTTCCAACTAGTTGGATTCTTTTGATTTATTTTCTTTTTCTTCTTGGTATTTTTATGCTCAATTACCTAATTATCTTTGGGAAAATTGGTATTTCATTAATGTCTTCTAGCAAAGGAATATTTATGAAAACATTATTCAGTCCATCTAACATGTCATAATCAGGCAATAAACTTTGTCTTTCTACCCCTTCATCAATTTTTAATCTCTTAGGAAAAGGTGGTTTTGAAACAGATACTAAAGGTTGTTCCATACTAGGAGTTGAGTTATTTGAATGTGTTGGAGTAATTTGTTTATGAGTTTTTCCTTTTTCATTAAGAGACTTCTCTTCTTTAGAGATCTTTTCTTTTTTCACTTTCTTGAATAATAACTAATGAGGACTTTTTTTCTAATATTCTACTAGATCTAAGTTGAACATTTTTTAGATCTAGTGGAATTATCATGTAACTTTGAAAATTTTGTCCTTCGTTGTTGTAAAGAGGTTGTGAGTTTTTATTATGGTTCCGATTTGGGAGTGGTTTGGTGGGAAGTTAGTTTGGTCTTTGTAATGAAAGTTATGGATTCAAATTGTAAGGTTGAGTTTGTTGAATGGGTTAAAGATAATATTGTGGAGGAAAATTAGGATATGATTGTTGAAATTGTGGAAATTGAGGATATTGAGGATATTAAGGGTAATTTCCATAACAAATTTTCCGTCCTTGTGACCAAGGTTGTGGCCAATATTACCAAGGCATTGGGGTTGTCCAATTACTTTGTGATGATTGTGAAAATGGTTGAGTGTTAAAGCCTTGAACTGTATTTGGCTGTGGATTATGCCAAGGTATTTTAGTAATAAAGCAAAGAGGATCTACCTGATTTGGTACTCCTTATTCTTGATAGACCATTTTAAGACTAGGTATTTAGGGACATTCTTTTGTATCATGATTTTCTGCACATATAACACAAGTTTCTACACTCTTTAAATTAAGAGGACATTCTCTCAAGGCATGTTTCTTTCGGCACTTAGGGCAAAAAATGGACAATGCAAGATTTTCATATTTTTACTTGTTTTTTATTTTAAGCATGTCAATTTGTTCACTAAGGCTCCCAAAAATATCTATTTTAAAATTATCAAGCAAATTTCCTAATTCTGCTCTACTTACTATGCCAACTACAGATGTATTAATCTTTCATAAAAGAGGATCTCTTGAATTTTTCCCAGTTCTTACTTTGCCTCTTGAAATGTGTATGCATAACTCACAAATTTCTCCTAATGACAACTAAGAAATGTATCACTTACCCATTAGATTGACAAGATCAATCCACTCAACTCTAATGGATTTCAATAAGAGAGCTTTCAAATTTTCCTTATCTAGATTATTCATTTTTTCCTTTTTAACATTATAAGCAAATCTTTCAACGAAGTCTTCAATATTTTCATCTTCTTTCTATACCATTTTAAAGACTTCATCCTTAATATTATGGGGCATATAGTAGCCCTTATATTTCTCTAAGAATGTAGTTTACATTTGTTCCCATGTTCTTATGGAGTTTATTCCTAAACTCACAAACCATTTTAATGCTACATCTTTAAGGGTTGCAAGGAATAATCTCAACTTTTGAGCATTATGTAGATAATCATGTGAACTACACAAGACTTCAAATTCAAAGATAAATGTTTCAGGATATTAAATGTTTAGTCCATGAAAGTTTGGAAGGATAGATGGTGAGATATTTTTCGTTGTCACAATTGTATTTCCATTGTATGTACCTCTCCTTCCCCTTCTTCAACCATTGTAGATTCTTTAGAACTAATATAGGGTTCTAACTCCAAGATTGGGTTTTCAACTTCCTCTAGTTCCTCTAGCTCTTCTATCAATTATTTCTTAAAATAGGCTTCTTCTTCCTATTCTTCAGTAGGAACTTCCACCTCTTGAGCTAGAAGTTGTTCTCCAATTGAAGATAGGAGAATTACTCCTGTTGTTGGGGATATAGGATATTCTTCTTCTATTATGGCTTCTATTGATGAAGTTGGTGAATCTCTAGGTTAGGTTTCAAACCTTAATACCTAGGGGAGTTTTTGTTCTTGATTGTCTTATATTGATTGCATAAACTTGGTAAACTTGTGAAGTGCAAGTGCATAATATATGTTAGAATCATTTTTATTAAAGTGGATTTATTAATTAATTGAGTTATTGGAAATGTTTCTTTAAGATTTGTATTCCTATTTCAAAATGAAATTAACATTTCTATCTAGTGAAGATAAAATGGTTGTGAATTTAAAGAAATATTTCTTACTTGAAAAATGAAACCATAAACAACTCACACTTGTAAAAATAAAAACTATATTAATTCTCACTTGCTGATTGGAAACTATATTAACTCACAAAATAAACTCACACTTGCATAATAAAAAGTATATTAACTCACACTTGCAAAAATAAACTCACCCTTGCAGAATGAAAACTATATTAACTCACTCTTTCTTCAAAATTGAAAGTTCAAGAAAGTAACTGCAAACAAACCACTCTTCTTCTGAAATTAAACTAAGAATACTTTTGAATAAAAATGCTCTGAATATAAAGCTGAAAGAAATCGATATACCCAAATCTACAGATAGAAACATCTTTATGCTATGAAGTTGAAATGCTTTTTAATGAAATTCCAAATAAATCACTGGTATTTTGATGATTTAAATCAACTTCATAAACTATAAAAGAGAGCTATAAAGCTACCATAAGAAGATAATGAACATAAGTGAAAATTCTACAGCAAATAATAAAAAGGAAAAATCTACAAGTTAAAATCCTTTAGTGTTTCCAAGGGCCCTCCACAAATAGGTGGTATCAAGCTTCAACGAACAATCAGCTATGCATCAAGTCTTCAAAGGTGCTTCCATGAAATAAAAACATAGAGTTTCAAAATGATTACAGTCACAAAATATTAATTCCTTATCATCCCCTATTTAGTCATGCCTTACAGTATTTATAAAGCCATTCAATAACTGTTTGAGGCTTTCATGCTTACTTTCAGACAAAAAAGTTCTAATTCAAACTATGGAATGAAGATTCCTAATTTTAGCTTCTAACAGATAGTGATTCGCTCACGATTTTCTATTCGACAAAGCAAATCACGCAGCATTTTCATCTCAAACTTTGGCTCGCTTGCTCCAGATACGTGTTGACTTTTTCCTTTGACCACGTGATTCAGGCTTTCTTTTAATGATTTGGTGTAGAAAAATAGGAGGAGATCGTTGAGGGGATCAACCTCTTTATGCCCATATATTTCTTTCCTTGAATGACACCTCAGACCCCGTTCAACAATGGAGTTGGCTGCAGAAATGGATCTTAGCCGTAGAATCGCATGAATCCGGTAGCCAATGTAAAATTTAACTCAATAATAAGGAACATTTTTGGAATATTAAAAATAGGATAATTAATACCTTAACTATGTAAAAAACCTTCAATTTGATGGCTATAAAGTAAAAAATAATGGTTAAGGAGAAGGAAAATGAGTAAAGAAGAGTGTCAAGATGAAACATTCATGAGGCTCTACAATATGTAAAGGAAAAAACCACAAGCCTCAGTCATAGAGTGTTAAGGAGTAGCCTCCAAGGGATAATCAATGTTACACTAGGAGATTTAAAGAGAAAAATGTTTTGGCATTCCAAGGTTCCCAAATCATTGTACCATGGTCATGAACATGAGAATATATGAAGGGAACAAGAAGTAAACGGGTGGACAAAAGGGAGATATCGATTTGATATTGTTATGAATATGAATTGTGTTGTATAAGGTGGGAAGTTGTGTGTAAGATCTATAGGAGTTGTGAACTCTTAAGTGTGTGTAGGAAAAATCAATTGAGTGACCTAGCCAACCCATGATACCATGGGTCAATACCATGGATCGATACCATGTTGAATGTGTTTTCTTTAATGTTAAGTTTAGGGGGAGCTTGTTGAGTGTAGATTTTCATGTTGCATTACTGAATTTGTCATTGATTATTGAGTGTACGTTATCTAGCTAAATGTTATGGATGAAGTTAGTTTGAGTAGCCTATATTTATAGGGAAATTAACTATAGTTACTTAGTTCAATTGAGCTTCAAATATGTTTGGTTTGATAGCTCTTTCGAAGACCTTTCTAACAATATATGGAACTTCTTGTAACTTCCAAGGAATGAGGAGAAAAACAAGTTTGAAGTAAACCAGTTCAAACATGGTTCTAACTAGTCAAGGTTCTGCACCTCATGTACTAACGTCGAATACATGTGGAAAATTGATGATGTGTCAACATCCAAGTGAGACACATTGCAAAAATATTTGGCATTTTTTTCTAGCAAAATGGATGGTTGGAAAGTGACACTTGGAAGGTACCTAGAGTACATGTGGAAATAATAGGAAATGACACATGGCAGTGAGCTGACTTGGCAAATGAAATGGTATATTGGAGCCTGGGATTGTATAAAAATCCTTGGAAAGTGGGGATCAATATGTCTGGCCCCATAGGCTAGAGACCAATATGAGCTTGAACTAGAAAAAGTATCGATAAGAACAAACCGATATGATCATGCCTAGTGGGTTAGGGACTAGTAGAAAGGTGTGCAACATGGTATGGTATAAGAAAATTGTATAGAATTCCTTGGGAGGCAGCGACTGGTATAACTAGCTCATTAGGTTGGATACCGATATGAGCATGGCCCAAAAAAAAGAGCCCATAGGAGTAGGTTAATATGAACATGTTTGGTGGGTTGGGGATCAGTAGAAAGATGCACAACATAGTATGGTATGAAAAAAATGAAAAAGGCCTAAATTTTTTATAACTGGAAAATCATGTTTTACTACAAAGCTAGCCCACCTTAATCATAGTTCCCAATCCACTTTTAATGATTAATTAATCATGCTTAGGAATGGCTTAGTTATATCACATCCTCAAGAATTGGATTGTATCTTTATTCTAAAAGGTTAAGGCTAGACTGTGATGATGTGGAAAGTCCAGCTGGCATGACAAGTGGCGCTACGAGGTAGAGGTCCATGACATGGAAATTAGAGGTGATGACATGTGGCACTAAATTTCAAAATTTCTTGGTTGTTCAAATGGAAATTTGGTGAGTGACACATGGTAGGCACATTTTAGTACTTGACATGTGCCATGATTTGATTGGTGAGAACATTTGACATTAGAGTGTGACTTTGCAGGTGATGTAGGATTAGTGGGTCCCTCCCCAAGGTACCAAGGCATTAGCACCATAGTAATGAGGTGGCATAGGGAACCACGTGGAAAACTCTTAACTATTCCTATGAGAATGATATGGGAAGGGACACAGAAATGGTTGATCTTGTACTCAAGCATAAAGTACTATAGTACAACATTTTATGAAAATTAGAAGCCCGTACCAGTATGACATGGTTGAAATGATGTGGAAGCTAACTTGGGGAAAAGACACATATGGTAGGTTGCGCTTGGTCCATGTTGGAATGACGTGGTAGACATAGAGGTCTCAAGAATTGTGTTAGGACCATTTTAGGTGGTTATTTTCTAGTGTATTTCGTGCTTTGCCAAAATGGCTAAAAGATAATGTTCTTATGCCAAAGATAGCATATCCAAAGGGCTCCGCCCTTGTGGGTCCATGTTAGGAACCAATTTTTAGGGAGGAAGGGAATTTTTGATTGAAAAAGTGGTCTAGCGTGGACCGATCTATTATGATGGGAAATTAACCCTGATTTGCAAATGGGTCGAAAATTCACCCTCAATTGTAGAACAATATACTAGAGAGGTATATTTAGGTAAAGGCCCGAGGACCAAATATATCATAAAAGGATTTTAAGTTAGTATTCATAGCCTTTGATCATAGGATCTGATTTCTAAACTGTCATGGATATTCCACTGGACAATTCGTCACAAAAAATATGATAGAATTATATTAAAATCTGAAATTCCACATTATTATAGTTTTATTTTTTTTTAGATTTATGGATCTCTAGATTGTTGTTAGTAATGTATGACTGTGAATTGAAATTATACATAAAATAGAGAATAGGGAAATAAAAACTCACACAAACATTTAGCACAAGATATGACCTAGGAAACATTTTCAGGAGAAAACCCAACTGGAAGGTGAGGTTGCTCCGCTCTCTTTCTCTAAATGGAAATATGGATATGAGTACAATGAAGTATGTCCTGTAGCCTGTGGGATACTATAGTAAAAAAATCCTCTCTGTGTGCATGATACCTTATCCTTCTTGGTTATTTTTTATTAGCAATGGAACAAATATACTTGAGAAAATGGAACCCCTTTTCCTGCTAGTGGCCTGATTATAACAAAACCTGATAGTCGTCTAATGGTTAGGTTTGACTACGTCAAGTCTTAGTTAGATTTACAATATAGACTCTTATAGATTATTCTTGATCATACTCACATGTATAGCCCCTTTTTTCGTGAATTATGGGGGCTAACATGGCATCTTCTCAAACTATGGTGGTGAAAATAGGAAGGTCAACTCCCAAGTGGCATAAATTTGCATAAGGACTACGATTATTATTTTGCCATTATAAAGGTATTCATGTGTAGAATATGAAAACATCACTTGATGCCTCAGAATGCTCTAGGAAGGTTTTAGACCCTATGTTTTCCAAAATGGGTCCCACCGGTAAAATGGACCTATGAGACTATTCTTCCAATTTTTCCTCTTTGAAAGCATCAAGATGGATAAAAAACAATATAATGATCCAATCTAGATCCCACCCCCCCATTTTGGGAGGATTTTTTTCCTCCAAATATTCTATTGAATTAGGTGAGAAATTTTTTCCTCCACCTTCCCTTGGGTGTACCATTTAGCTTTTCATCGAAGTTGTCCTTTCAACCCAATATTCCAAAGGTTACACTACCCCTGTTTTGTAGTTCTAGACTTCTTTGAAAAAATTGTATCTTTAATCAACATTGCCTGAGCATCTAGTCTCAAATCCTCCACAGAAGGTATGATATATTCCTCTTCTTGATCTAGCATGGAAGGCTCATAGAGTTTCAAATTCTCTACCTTCACAACTAAGTAAATGTGCACATACGGTGGTGAAATGAGTTGATAGGCATTATCACCCATCTTTTCTAGTTTCTTGAAGGGACTGCACCTCAGAGCCTTGATTTTCTTACCAGCTCCCTATAGCCTTGTTCAATTGTAGCTATACTCTGTCTCCTACCTTAAAATATTTCTCTATTTTATGTTGATCATGCTTGGACTTATAGTTCTCATGTAACTTCTACAGTGTCTCTTGTATCTATATATGGATATCCCTAATATTATCTATAAATTTTTCAACTCTCAAGATGTATCCTGTAATATCTTCATTACTCCTCCTTTCTTCCCATATGAAATGTCCAAAGGTGAAGGTCATAAATATTGAAAACAAGTTTCAAATGGGGACCTTCCTACATAAGTGTTGATTAATCTATCACAAGAATATTTTGTATACGCAATATTTTTATCCTAGGTCTTCATATGATTCTAGTTGTATCCCATTATAAGTTGCACCAAATCATGTTTACTACTTTTGTCTACACATTTGTCTCTGGATGGAATTTTATAGATGTCTTCAACTTTGGGTCCATCTTCTCCCACAATGTTATCTAGAGTGCATTGAAGAATCTTATGTTCTTATTTAAAATGGTTCTCCTTGGTATCCCAAAGTGCAACCAAAACTTTACAAAGAACAATTTTGTTTCTTCTTTCCCATTTATGGTATTTTCACAGGGCATGAGAACACAAATCTTGCTAAACCTATCAATTACCATGAACAAGTAGTCTTAGCCCTTCCTAGTTATTGGGAAACCTCCCCCAAATACCATGGAAATTATCTTCCAAGGAGGAGTGGGTATATGTAAGGGATGATATAGCACATCTTTCCTATTGCTAGGCTTGCTAGTCCAACAAAGCATGCATCCCCTTATGAACCTAGGTACTTGTTCTTGCATCTTGGGCCAATACACATACCTCTGCAAGTTGGCCATTATCTTCCCTATACCAAAGTGCATTGAAACCTTAGAGGTGTGAGCCTCTCTCATCAATCGAAATCACTCACCTTTAGGAACACATAGCCTATCTAGCCTGTATAGAAACCCATCCTGGAGATGGTAGTCGATGGTGCAATCTCCATCGTGCACATGACTCTGACTCTACAACTGCCAAAGCACCTCTTGAAGTCCTCATCCTCTAAATATGTCAATTCACATGTGTGATTTCCTTGCATGTGTGTATTTGGTTCTCTTGCTATCATTAGCATGGGTTTTCCCAAGTGTGGCATTGTTCTTCAACTTTGCCTCACCATTTCTGGATAACCATGGTGTGATGGGTTCTCTTGTATTGGTTGAGCTGGAATGTCAGATGGTTTTGAAACTGAGTGACGTGGTATCTAAAAGAAAGAACACAAGTTCTAGGAATCCCTGGATTGGAGAAGGTGGGATTGCGGTAAAGCTGAATTTTGTGTGCCTTGGTGGGCCTAGGAATCCTCGATCGGTGAATGACGAGATATACACAAAATATTAGAGGTGTGTTCTCTCAATCAGGACTAGGAATCCTTGACCGATGAGTGGTGGGATATCTAGTAAATTTTGGAGGCTGGAGTCATGATTAAGCCTTGGAATCTTCTACCATTGTATGGAAATATATATGGTAAATCCTAGAGACTAGGATATAGGAAAATTCCTCATGGTGTAGGTGGATAAATCTGGTGGCATCCATTCTTCTTTAGGGCCTAGTGATCCTGTGGGTATTGTGGTAAATCCTAAGGAAACTTGGTTTGGTTTGGTTTTGAGTCCGACATAAATTCTTGGAATATGGCACGTGGGTGATTGGATGAAAGAAATATTTGGTTCATCAAATATATGGTCGGGTGGTTCATGGAAGTCCCATACCTAGTTGGATTTTTCATTCATTAATAATAGCCTCTTCTCGTTGGTATTGGTTCATACATGATTCTTATGGTTGTTATATGCCTGTTATTTTGTTGGTTATATGTTTTTTATGAGTATGTTTTATGATAAACTTGATGTATGGCTCTCATCATGTTTTGAATTGTAAATGAATCTATAATGAATATATGACCTAATAGATAATAATGTAGCTATTGTGATAGAGCAATAATTCTTCTTTACGAATCTCATATAAGTATGAGACCCATATGTGCATATATGTTTTTATGACCTGTATATTACATATTTGTGACACGTTTGACGAAATGATTGTCATGGCTAGTAGGGGTAAAACCAAGTCAATGATCAAGTGTTTGCATTAGTACCTTTGGTCCAATGTCATTTATCATTTCTAGAAGTTTCATGAAGTTTTGGGTAGTGGCATGAATCCCAACCCTACAAAAGTGGCACAAAATTTAGGGTCGTTGGCTTAGCACTAGCTGAAAAAGTCCATAGTCACTAGCATTCCTTACTGTGGAAGAAAATGGAAGGCCTCATTCATATGCATGGCTCATCATGGGAGTGTCTGTGTAGAAAATCTTGTAGATTCACAAACTCATGCAATGTACTAAAGCAAAAGACAAGAATATACTTCTACTTTCATCCAGAGGAAGCCAATAGATCGATGAAAACAATAAGAACAAGAAGAAGATAAATCAATGGAACATAATAGAAGATGTATATGGGGAAGTCCACTTCTCAAAATCCTGCTATCTGTATTGCATATATCAGAAATATGAGTGAAGATAAAAATCTTTTTCTCACTAGAACAATTCCGAAAAAGTATGCTCAACTCTCCCAGCTGACAAGCTAGCTCTTGGCCAACACTTAGCCAATTTTGTAGCTCTCCAAGCTCCTAATATATTGCATAATTCCTAGGATGAATAGCCTATATTTAAAGGGAATTCATGCTTCCAAAACTACGCAATCCAAACATAGGATCAATCTCTGATGCATGCATAATATTTACACTCTAGTAAATAATACCATTGATATTACACCGACCCTGTGCTCTAGTCTCAACTAGGTCTTTCTTTGAATTGACATGCAAGAGTTTCTCATGAGGGAATATTCAGTTAAATGGAGTAGCACTAGTGGATGCATTAGTGCACCAACTGACTATTAGTCCTCTGTTAGTTCTAAGAACAATTTGGAACTAATTTAACTGAACTTAACTCAGTAAACTAAGTGATCTAATTTCCAACTCAATTTAAACTCATATTGGATACCTAAAACTTAGGTAGAACATATACATGACTACATAAATACTTCTAACTTGAAATTCCAAAGCTAAGTTAGTTAATTAAACTTAATTAACTATTTACTAGTTGCTATGAGAATATAATTTGATTTTAATTCACAGTTTAAATTCAAGAACAAGTTTAAAATGAAATTTCTCATTTCCATTTCTTAACACTCCCTCTCAACAAGAAAGCGATTATCACCTACCCTGATCCTTTCTCTGTAAAACTCAAATTTACATATTGAAAATTCCTTTTTCAAAATGTCAGCATCTTGCTTCTCCATCGGAATGTACTCTAACAACATAATCTGCCTCAATACACAATCTCTGAGATGATGATATCGGATATCAATATGCTTGGACCAATCATGAAAAACTGGATTTTCAGAGAGTTTGATACAACTCTGATTATTGCATTAAATCATAGTTGGATCCAACTGCTAACCAAACATACCAACCAGGATATTCCTCATCCAGATGGCTTCGCATGCTATCTGACTCGTAGCCATGTACTCTGCCTTTTCCGAACTAAGTGCAACTGATGTATGTCTCCTGATGTACTAAGAAAATGTCACTGACCCAAAGATGAAGACCCCTCCTAATGTTCTCTTCTTGTCGAATGGACTCCCTACCTAATCTGCATTGGTGAAGCCTTGAAGCTTCACTCCCTCTGTCCATCTATACCATAATCCATATTGAGAAGTGCCCCTGAGGTATCTCAACACATGTTTTTCCGCCTTCCAATACAACTTGGTAGGTCTAACTGTCACTTGACTAAGCTACTTAACTACATAGCACATATCGAGTCATGTCTTCACCAAGTACATGAGTGAACCCACAATATGCCTGTAAATAGTAGCTTCTGCTACTTCCCCTGAAGTAGCATCCTCCTTCCTCCAGTTACCTCCTAGAGGAGTCTCTATGGGTTTTTTTCTCTCCATGGGGAATCTCTTGAAAGGTCCTCCTTGCAAGACTTGGTCAACTAATCATTACCTGTCAGTATGAGATCATCAACATAAAGTACAATGATCAATAATTTACCTTCCAACACTATGTGGTATAGGTTCACATCTGCTTCACTCTTCGTGAAGCCCAACCTGGTGAATTAGCTACCTAACTTGGTGTACCAAGCACAAGATGTTTGCTTCAGCCCATACAATGTTCTCTTGAGTTGAAACACATCTGACTCACTGTCAAATGTATCAAAACCTTTAGGCTTCTCTATGTACACCTCTTTCTCAATCATGCCATTAATGAAGGTTTTCTTCACATCCATTTGATGTATCTTCCAACCCATCTATGCTAATGGTGCCAATATTGATCTGATCGATAAGTACCTCGAAAAAAGATAAAATGTCTCATCATAGTTAATACCCTCTACATGTGAAAAGCCATGGGCCACAAATATAGCCTTATGCTTCTGCACACTACCATCTGTAGCTTTCTTTACCTTGTAAGGCCAATTGGAGCTTACTATTGACTTGTCCTCCGGTCTCAGGACCACATCCAAAAGAATATTATGGACTATGAAGTCATACTCCTCCACCATGGCATCGACCCAAACTAGAAGTTGCACTACTTCCTTAAAGGAAGATGGCTCTGTCACAACACATTCTCCCATAGGAGCCATGTATCTAGTGTACCTCTCAGGTGACCTCCTCTTCCTGCGTTGAAAAGTGGGTGCTCCCACATCCTCCCATGCATCATCCAATAATCTGTCAGCCTCTCTAGTGCACTTTCTTTCCTCTCTGGAAGATGTTGCCTGAGTGGATGTATCCACTCCTGGATCCCCTACATGTGGCTGCTCCACACTAATCTGTGGCTCTTTAACCTTAGGATCTAAAAGCTCCTCATCTACATGTATCTCAATATCCATCTTAAGGGAAACCCACATGGCCTTATCCTCATCGAATCTGACATCCATGGGAACAACTCTCATCTTGCTGGTTGGCAAGTACACTTGATAGTTGTGATGTGTATTAGTGTACCCCACAAATATCCCCAACTATGTTGTCAGCTCAAGCTTCTTCCGTGCATCTTTGGTCACATGGAAATATACCGATGACCCAAAAACCCTGAAGTGACCATGATGCAGGAGCATCTAGACTTGGCCCAGCAATGTGACAGGGTGGTCACATGTTGTGGCTAATGCAAGACTTGAGGAAGACTTTGTTGTTAAATTTGTGTTAATTTCAATAAGGGTAGGTAGTTAAGAGTGGTCTAGTTTAGTTAAATGTTGATGAAGACTGAGTTATAACTGAATAACTAATTCTTCATGTGTGGGAAGAAGTAGTTAGGTATGATTGATGTATAACCTCTTTTTGAAAAAAAAGGAAGCTGTAGAATAGGATAGAGAGAGGAGAGGTGAGGCTTGGACAGCCAAAAAGTTTGTAAGCCTTTGGGCATTTGTAAAGGGCCATCGATTTGAAAATCTGGCCATGAACCAAGAGAGTTTTATAATTGATTACATTTGACTATATTGATGGAGAATTTTGGTTTTAGAATTCCTGTGTGAATTGTATATTGTGTGTTTGACAAATTAGCCTTGAGCTTGATTGAATCGATGCTATTAAAAAAAATCAATAAGAGATTTCTTCATTTCAAACCTTCCCATATTATCGCTGATATAGTTTTATATCACAGATACTGAATCTTGTTGCATTTCATTGGCATTGTTGGATGGGATGGGTTGACCAGACTACCAATTGGATACTCTGTAAGAGTGAAACTAATGGTTAAAGCCTATGTCCGTAATTCATGGGATGCTAACTTGGTTTCGCTGAATTAGAGTTTTGCAGGCATCAGTTTGGGCCAATTTGACCGGAAAGAAGCCCTTATTAGGCTAAAAGAAGCCTAGTAGTGTTGTGCTGTTATAGTGCTTGTTGCAGCCTATGACTTTGGGCCTGTACTTCTATAAGTTTTAGAGTTCCTGTGTAGTTTTCTTTCAATTTTCACCATGAAAAATAGAGGAGGATATTACGACACAAAGAAGAATGATGACATATGTGAGGATGTCTGTGGACAGAGTTAAACGTTAATGTGTTAAGGACGCAGAGGGAGTGGTGTTGCGTCAAACACAGAGTAGGAGTGTTAAATTGCAGCGTCGGAAAATTCGTGAACCTGGTCATGATGTCTGTGGATAGAGTTAAAGGTTAATGTGTTAAGGACATAGAGGGAGTGGTGTTGCATCAAACACAGAGAAGGAGTGTTAGATTGCAGCATTGGAAAATTTGTGAACCTGGTTATTCACAACTGTGTATGGACCGACATCAGTCAAGGAATTGAGGTAAGAAACCATAAGAATGAGATAAGTACAAAGACAGGGGAAATGTTGAGTTGCAGCATTAGCATGAACCTGTTTGAGAATTGAGCGCATGACTAAATGAGAAGCATAGGGGGTTTTAAATTATGAAAGCCTAGAAATTAAACAATGAAACTGATGGTTGGTTAAAGTCTTTATGAGACTTATCATAAGGGGTTTTTAATGCTATTTGAAACCTTTGAAAAGGAGATTGTCGAGTTGTGTTTTTGAACCATATGTTTGAAAAGCTTCCGCATATGTTGAACCATTGTGATAGTTGTGGAATTACCAGATTGAAATCTTATTTTTTTCAGAGATTTGGGGAAACGTGTTTATATGCATGAGAAGATTAAAGATTCTGGGTTTGTAGGGTAGACCTGCATCAAGTGGTATCAGAGCTGGAATAGCTCTGTGTGGAGATTTAAGTTTCCAGTTAAATTAATTGCATGTGTTGAGATCAGATTTTGGAATTGATGAAGATTGCGGCGCAGATATGCAAGTGCAGTTGAGGAAGTGAAGCAAGATCAACAGGATCTTGAAGGTGATTTGTTAAATGATATTTGACTCTGGTTTGAAAGTTGTTTGCAGAGTTCAGGTTGCAAGCAGATTGAAGAAAGTCTCAGCAGGAAGAAGCAGATCATACTTGTAGAGCAATGATAGAGGCGTCCAACAAAGGATTCTAATTGAATGTGGCAGAACCTGAAGATACAACAGAGGTTGAATGAAAAGGACAAGTGTGTTCTTGAAAGTTGCAGTTAAGCCTGAAGGAGCAGTGGAGAAATGCTCAAAAGGTTCGAGTAGAGGACCGGGTGATTACCAAAAGATCAGATCCAGAGGGAAGGATTGGTGAGGTAAGTGGCAGCAGGAGAGCTTGCTGTTGTAGAGGCTTGGTGCAACTCGTGGGTGAGAAACTCATGGCGAAAAAGATGACTACTAAAAGTCATACAGGAGGGAGCAGAGGTTTAGAGAGAGACCACAGTAGAAAGAGGGAGAAAGATGCCAAGGTAAGTGGCATAAGACAGCAGTTGACTGATGAAGAGTATGAGAAAGGGAAAGCTGAGATAGCAGTGCATCTTGAGTTATTGATGGAGTTGTTAAAGGAGAATATGAAAGACCAGATATATGGTTGGACCATGAGAAAGAGGATGAAGTGGTAGAAGCTACACGCAAAGAGAGGAATGCTGATAAACATACAGTTGGCAAAAGAGCTAAGGAAGCTCAAGCAGATGTTGAGTTGTGGAGAACTCAGAGAGGCTGAGTTAAAAATGGATGTTTCCAATTGTGGCCCAGAACAGGGTGAAAGTCTGGGTGAAGAGACCAAAGAGGAGGATCTCATGAACAATTGGGATAGTTCAAAAGCATCTAAATATGTGTTGGTGAGAGAAGTAGATGAGGCTATGCAGTCTTGCAAATTTTCTCATAGTTTATGTATGTTTGCAAGATGTGCGAAAGATGGTGAGCAGTCTGATGGAACTGTCACAAAGGAGAATGAAACATTTGAGGTAAAGCCTGGTAGGGAATTCCTTTTAGAAAAGGAAGGTAATGATTTATCACAACAGGAAGAAATCACAAATGAATTCTTGTTGGGCATAAGATAGAAATTCGAAGCTGTTATGGAACAGGAGAAACGTGGAAATGCCGAAGAAAAATTCCAAGGAGGTAAACAAATTTATTTGTTTAATGAAATTGCTGACGAAAGTTTTCGATGTAATGATGTTGAAACCAGGATAAATCAGGAAGATTTCCAGAGTGAAGGTAGTGATGAAGTGCTAAAAAGATTTCAGAGGGAAATCGATTTTTTGGAATGGTGGCTAAAAGAACCCGATGGAGGAGGAAAACCTATAGAATCTGATCCAGAAGAAATTACAGTTACTATGCATGATAGAGATGAAATATTTTTAACATTTATGGAGTTGAATGAATGTCATAAATTTTCAAATAATGATGTAACTGTAGGTACAGAAAACGAAATTAACAGATATGATGTCGAAATCATAGGAATCGAGCAGAAGTTATTTAGCAATGAGATGGAAGATCAAAATCCGCAAGGAAGTTGTGTCTGTAGGGACATTAAATAAACTGTGAATCAGCATGATGAAAACGAAAGCAACCAACAATTGGAAGCAAGATCTATTGAAATCCAGAAAGTAAATGATGGGAGATTGATGCCTGAAGCATCGAAAGAGACCGAAAGGTCCTATTTCTTTAAAAATAACAATTTATTGGTGAATGCAGGTATTGTTGTCGGTGCTGAGAAACATTTGACTCAGTTGAGCAGTCAAATGGAAGAAGAATAAAAGGTCGAAGAGCCACCACAATCTACTGACAGTGAAGATGATGGAGGGGCCAAGCCTGGAAAAAAGGGTCAAGAGGCTGCACAAAGGTGGGATTGAAGACTGGCAAAGGAGACAAAGTTGTTGAGGAAACCAGTGAGGCAGTTTTGGAAGAAAACCCCCGTTGCACTGATAGCAAGCGTGGCGCCATAAAGATAAGAAGAAGATATTGAGAAGCGACTCCTATAGGCCACATGGGCCCATAATCCACAGGCCTGAAGATGGTTTTATTGGGGAAACTGGATTTTGCGTTTGCCCCAGAATTCATTTTCAAGAAGAAAATTCTGTGGAGTTGGTTACTGAAAATGATGGGCTCCACGTGTCATGTAGTTCTATTTTTGAAACAAGTATGCCATTAAGCATTCCAATTGATGCCAGTGGTAATGATGGTGCTTCTGTAGTCCGCAAGAAGAAAAATAACTGAAATGTAAAAAGCAAACACAAGATTGATAAGCAGGGCATAAATGTCAGTTTTGTAGGGTCAACAGAACATGATATCAGTATGTCTACACAGACAAATAGCATTGGTGGGGATTCAAAATATGGAGTAGAAAATGTAATTAGTAATTCCATCAAAAAAGTAAATAATGATGTTGATATGAAGAATGGAAAATATGAATTTACTTCTGTAGGAGCTGGTGGGAATGATGTCGATGTAGTCCATGATACTTCGGGAGGCCAAGGAAGCATTATTAGAATGGATGATGCAGAGGAAAAACTTGAAAACTCTTTGGAATTAAATCAACACACTGAAGTATTGAAGAAAGAAGAAGGTCCAGAATCACCAATTGGAATATTGTTGAAAGGGGACATTGTTAAGTAAACTTGACTCGGATAGAGTCAAATGAGGTTAAATAGTGATGGTTTTGGGGCACATGGTATTGTGCACCCATGGTATTCTGCTCGTGGTATTATATGTAATGGAGCCTATAAAAGGCTCAAAGTACTTCATTGTAATGCAAGGGTCTGGAGGTGAGCGATGAAGGTTCACTTAGCCGGATTGGCCAGGTGTTTGGCCAAGGATAATGAAATTTCATTATGATCGGGTTTTTCCCCAGATTTGGGGTTTTCCCACATAAACATGTGTGTTTATGTGTTTATGGTTGTTGCTAGTTATTTTTATATTTATTTCTCTCAGTAATTCTCTGTAATTAATTTGTGTTTTCAGGTAAATTTCTTAACAATTGGTATCAGAGCCAAAGGTTGTGTATTGGCTTCAGAAAAATGATTTTGTTGCCAAGGGTTATTTAGCCTGGTAGACATAAAAAGGATTGATGCATAGTTTGTTCGCCAATCTAATCTAAATGCAGCCAAAACAAGGTTCTACAAAGGTAGATAGATGAAGGTGAGGAAGCTGCAATCTGTAGCAGCCAAGAAAGAGGGATCCTTCGAGAGCAATAGAGAGAGCTCGGAAGAGGGATCCTTCGGCAGCAATAGAGAGAGCGCGGGGCAGATCTGTGTCTTGGTGAGGTCATAAGCGAGAAAGGTCAAGTGGCATGGAAGATAATGCTGATGCCATGGATACAAATCAACCAAACAAGAAGCATCGCATGTTATCACACTCCAGATCTAGATCAAGGCCTCGTGGTGAAGTCACCCCAGACAAGGGTTTCAAGGATTCATCTCAGAATTTAAAGGCAGTTAAACTTGGCAAGAAGGCAGTGAAGAAACAAAACAAGGATGCCCGCAACTGAGAGAATATGGGTCAGAATAGTAGCAACAATAAACAAAAAAAAATAAGAATTAATTAATGAAGTCAAAATTATTGCATGTAAATGGGCATACTACTGTAAGACCTGGTAAGGCATGTGTACCCCTAGATAATCACCAGTAAATTCTAGGTTAGACCTAGGTGATAGGGGGGATGTCGAGTTAACAATACCCCAGGTAAAAACTTTGAGGGGCGATAAGAGCTAGAGTGAGCGACATTGTCTCACTTAGAAGGATTCACTGGAGTTAGTCAAGGAGTCCCAAGTCAAGTTTAAGGGGGAAATTGTTAAGTAAACTTGACTCGGATAGAGTCAAATGAGGTTAAACAGTGATGGTTTTGGGGCACATGGTATTGTGCACCCATGGTATGCTGCTCGTGGTATTATATGTAATGGAGCCCATAAAAGGCTCAAAGGACTTCATTGTAATGCAAGGGTCTGGAGGTGTGCGGTGAAGGTTCACTTAGCTGGATTGGCTAGGGTTTTGGCCAAGGATAATGAAATTTCATTATGATCGGGTTTTTCCCCAGATGTGGGGTTTTCCCACATAAACATGTGTGTTTATGTGTTTATGGTTGTTGCTAGTTATTTTTATATTTATTTCTCTCAGTAATTCTCTGTAATT
Source organism: Pinus taeda (assembly GCA_000404065.3). NCBI lineage: Eukaryota > Viridiplantae > Streptophyta > Pinopsida > Pinales > Pinaceae > Pinus > Pinus taeda. Next base: position 28,006 of record APFE030625056.1, on the reverse strand, counting down.
AATTTGTGTTTTTAGGTAAATTTCTTAACAGACACACAGTCTAAATGTGTGAAACAGAGGAAGATGCCGCTGGACAGTAGCAACCAGCTAAAGCAGGAAGGAAGAATTAATGAAGAAGACCAGCAAGTAGATCGACTAGAAATGAAGATCAAGAACATAAAGGAACTGATGTTGAAGCAGACGAGAAGGCAAAGGCCGATAGCATCAGAAAAAGTGATGAGTGAATTACAAAAATATTTTCAGCGGGGTGGGAGAATTTGTCCAAATGATCTTGACACCGCCAAAAAGTTTGAAGAGACCGAAACAACAATAAAAAATGTTAGATTTATTTAGGCCATCTCAGCGAATGGTCTTGAGAATCACTCTGTTGGTGATTCCGTTAGTTTTCATTCTAAAGGTGGAGTGACAACATGGAGTAGAAGGAGAAAATGTAACATTGGAATTTATAAAGATAGATGACTTCAAGAATCAAGAAAGTATACGCAGAAGGTGTGAATTTCAAATAGTATTGCAAGTATTATGACCTTTTTAACATCTTTGAGGTTAGTATGCTTCCTTCATAGGACAAACTTTATCTTTTTAATGATGGTTTTGTTGACCGAGGCTTATTTTCAGTTGAAGTCATACTTGTGCCATTTGTATTCAAGTATATGTGTCCAAGAGGAAATCATGGAAGAAAGAGTAAGAACCAGATTTATAGTTTTGAGGGTGAAGTCAAGTCCAAGTGCAGCGGAAGTATGGTTGAGCTTCTCGATGAAGCATTTTGTTGTTTGCTTTTGGCTCATGTGCTCAATGACAAGATTTTTGTTGTCCGTAATAGTCCTTTTAGCGTTGATGGTATAAGACTGGAAGATATCAAAGAAATTGTTCGATTCCGCGAGCCACGTGAAGAGGGTTTGATGTGTGGAATACTTTGTATAAATCCACAGCTCCATAAAGGGCGTGGACCCAGCACACGGAATGTTGGTTTGTCTTTTGGAGAAGATGTGACCAAAAGGTTTTTCCGAGAAAAGAGTCTTGCACAGGTGGTTAGGTCTCATGAAGTTAAAGAGGAAGATGAACTTGAACACAACGGCAAACTTATTACGGTGTTTTCAGCTCCAAACTATTGTGACCAGAGAAGGAAGATGAAGCAGGAATCAGCTAACATGCAGCCTAAACAGAGGAGCATAGCATATGGACAACTCCAAGACCAAGTTTGGGATCCAGGAGGGATTTTTATTTTTCTTCATTCCTTCTTGAAAGCACATGATCAGGATATCATGAATGTTTTCAAGTGCGAGAGTCTGATGCAAGAGCATCTAGACTTGGGCCAACAATGTGACGGGGTGGTCACATGTTGTGGCTAATGCAAGACTTGAGGAAGACTTCGTTGTTAAATTTGTGTTAATTTCAATAAGGGTAGGTAGTTAAGAGCGGTCTAGTTTAGTTAAATGTTTATAAAGACTGAGTTATAATTGAATAACTAATTCTTCATGTGTGGGAAGAAGTAGTTAGGTATGATTGATGTATAACTTCTTTTTGAAAAAAAAGGAAGTTGTAGAATAGGATAGAGAGAGGAGAGGTGAGGCTTGGACAGCCAAAAAGTTTGTAAGCCTTTGGGCATTTGTAAAGGGCCATCGATTTGAAAATTTGGCCATGAACCAAGAGATTTTTATAATTGATTACATTTGACTATATTGATGGAGAATTTTGGTTTTAGAATTCTTGTGTGAATTGTACATTGTGTGTTTGACAAATTAGCCTTGAGCTTGATTGAATCGATGCCATTAAAAAAAATCAATAAGGGATTTCTTGATTTCAAACCTTCCCATCTTATCGCTGATATAGTTTTATATCATAGATACTGAATCTTGTTGCAGTTCATTAGCATTGCTGGATGGGATGGGTTTGCAAGAATACCAATTGGATACTCTATAAGAGTGAAACTAATGGTTAAATCCTATGTCCGTAATTCAGGGGATGCTAGCTTGGTTTTGCTGAATTAGCGTTTTGCAGGCATCGATTTGGGCCAATTTGACTTGAAAGAAGCCCTTATTAGGCTGAAAGAAGCCTAGTAGTGTTGTGTTGTTATAGTGCTTGTTGCAGCTTATGACCTTGGGCCTATACTTGTATAAGTTTTAGAGTTCCTGTGTAGTTTTCTTTCAATTTTCATCATGCAAAGCGGAGGAGGATATTACGACACAAAGAAGAATGATGACATATGTGAGGATCTCTGTGGACAGATTTAAAGGTTAATGTGTAAAGGATGTAGAGGGAGTGGTGTTGCATCAAACGCAGAGCAGGAGTGTTAAATTGCAACGTTGGAAAATTTGTGAACCTGGTCATGATGTCTATGGATAGAGTTAAACGTTAATGTGTTAAGGACACAGAGGGAGCGGTATTGCATCAAACGCAGAGCAGGAGTGTTAAATTGCAGCGTTGGAAAATTTGTGAACCTGGTCATTCACAACTGTGTATGGAGCGACATCAGTCAAGGAATTGAGGTAAGAAACCATAAGAATGAGATAAGTACAAACACAAGGGAAACGCTGAGTTGCAGCGTTAGCATGAACCTGTTTGAGAATTGAGCGCACGACTAAATGAGAAGCATTGGGGGTTTTAAATTATGAAAGCCTGGAAATTAAACAATGAAACTGATGGTTGGTTAAAGTCTTTATGAGACTTCTCACAAGGGGTTTTTAATGCTATTTGAAACCTTCGAAAAGGAGATTGTTGGGTTGTGGTTTTTGAACCATATGTTTGACAAGCTTCCGCATATGTTGAACCATTGTGATAGTTGTGGAATTACCAAATTGAAATCTTATTTTTTTCAGAGATTTGGAGAAACGTTATGATATGCATGAGAAGAGTAAAGATTCTGGGTTTGCAGGGTAGACCTGCATCAGACCAACATCTGGCTTCTTACCAGAATACGCCTCCTGTGGTGTCTTCATCTCAAGTATCTGATGTGGGCTACGATTCTAAACATAAACCATTTTGTTGCATGCCTCATCCCACAAGTGTAGTGGTATGCCCTGATCATGCAAAATTTCCCTCACTGCCCCTACTATGCATATGTTCTTCCTCTTAGCCACCTCATTCTGATGATGGTTATGGGGTGCCATAAACTCCTGTTTAATCCCTTCCACTACATAAAAGTTCTTAAACTCCTTTGAGACATTCTCACCAATGTTATCACTCCATAGAGATTTAACCTTCTTTCCTGACTCTTTCTCCACCAATGCTTTAAACTCACAAAACTTTTTGAAAGTTTGACCCTTTTCTACATGAAAAATATCCACCATTTATGAGAATAGTCATCAACAAATATAACATAATACCTGTGTTTTGTTGTGGATGATATCGAGAATGGTCCACACACATCTAAATGAAATCACTCTAAAATAGACTCTGATCATCTGTCTCTATCATGGAAGGAAGACTTGGTGTATTTTCCCAAAGTACACCCGTTGCATGCATCAACTTGCTCAAGCATACCTTTGGGAAGACCGGTAGAGATCTGCTAGAATATCTTTAAAGTCCCATGATGCAAGTGGCCCAATCACTAGTGTTGCAACTCGCCAACGTCTGGGTTTTGCACCCTTTTTTATTTTGTGCTCAAAGTATCACACTCCTCTACCTCAAACTTATAGATATTCTTCACTCAAATCCTTATCTTCTTTACTTGACCCATGGCTATGCGTCAAAGGAATGCCTTTCCTTTCAAGAAGATCACATCGTAGCCTCTATCATTAGGCATGGAAACAGATACCAGGTTATTCTTCATCCCTGGCACATACATAACATTATTCAAGGTGAGTTGAGATCGATAATCCCTCTGAAAAGTAACCATGTCCAATCCAGTAACACTATTCTTCCCATCATCACCCATCTCGATATGCATATGGATATGTTTCTCCTCTAGGTCACTAAATAACTCTTTGTCACTAGTCATGTGGAATGAAGCTCCACAATCCAAGTACCATACACTTCCCATCATTGATGAAACCATGCATGCAATGAGGGAAATGTTTGATTCGAATTGAGAGGCCAAAGCCTCACCCGCTGCTCCTCCTGAGGACTTCTTGAGCGTGTTAGTGTCAGTATTTCTAGCCTTCCTCCAGTGATCAAATATGCTCTTACAATGTGGTCTCAGAGTGTCAAGGTCAAATTTTGTCATTTCAGTGAGTCTTCAAGCAAAATTTGGTCACTAGGCATTAGGTCTAGGGTTTGATTTCACTCCTTTCAAAGTTGCCCAAATGTCAGTCTATGTCACTATTTAGCTGAGTCTATCATCATTCAAAAGGTTTTTATCATCATGTCAGGTTCCATTGGGTCATTTTACACCTTGTTCATGCTTCAGTTGTGCCTAGGTAAGATCATTTCCCTCTCCTAGGGTTTTGAAGGCAATTTCTCTTGGATGATCAAATCATTAGCAAAAATTGTATCCAGATGTTCATACACCTTCCCCTGTCCTTAATTTACCATATCAAACACTTCGCGCCACTGAAAGCTCCCAAATTCCTCATTTTGACACAAACCCTAGTTTCTTGCTACAACGTGGCAATTTTCTAGGTTGGACCTGTGTTTTTCCCTTTTGGACCCCTTCCCCTCACTCAATCTCTAGGATTCCACATTCCCCTACTTCCTGACATCCCTCCATACTTCCAAAACTTTCCCCAAGAATTTATAAGCCACATATCGCCTTCATTTCGCTTCATTTCGACAAAATTCCTTGTTTCACACATCGGGACAAGTTTCACTCAAAAGATGTTTCAGAGCAATAAAAGATGAATTTTGAAAAACTAAGAGAGGGTTTTGCCACAACAGGCCAAGGAAGAAAAATCTCCTTCAATTTTTACACATATGTCATGGTTTTAGAGAAATGTCAAAAATACAATCGCCTCGGGAGAATTGATGCACCTCTTAAGTGACCTTGGGAAAATCAAGCTTTCTCCTAGCTTGGTTGGCCAAATGACTTCCTTGGTGCATCAAATGATAACTAGAAATAGAGAGCTTTCCAATGAACTATCATGAGCTCAATTTGGAGTTGAGGAAGGTATTCAGAAGTTGACTACAGCAGCACTCTGCCTTGAGGCAACCTCATTTGGGACATTTTGACCAGTCTTGGGAGATTTGATTTGTAACAAGGCAAATGAACTCCAAATTGAAAAATTCTAGTTTTTTTGGAAAGTAGACTCAAATACCTTTCCAACGAGATATCTTGTGCCCAATTTGGAGACCAGGAAGGGCTCCAAAAGCCTCTTGCAAAATTCACTATGTGGCGTACGGCGCGTTGGGCAGGCGTGCGGCGCATCAGGGGCGCGCGATGCGTTGGGCAAGTTTTCACAGTGTAAAAATACACTGGCTCGGTGCGTTGGGTAGGCGCGCAGCGCATACAGCCAACAAGCACAAAAACTTCAAAAAATTTCTCCTTCAAAAAATTTCTCCTAGATCGCATAAAATGCATGGATTACCATTGGTACAAGTAGGTTGAACTTCATTCATGGTTTTTCATCCAAGATTAATGGTTGGTTGTTGATGATGTGTATTTCATGAAGCTTGTGTAAAAAAATCAAACCCTACCTTTTAAATACCTCCAAGAAACTTGCTACTAGGGTTTCAATTCATTTTTTTGTCACCAAGTTCACTCCCTCATCTTCTTTGTCCTTTGATTTTATCATTCCCTAAGTTCCCCCCTATCCCCTAAAATCACTAAGCCCATGCTCCCAATTCCCAAATCACTTATTCCTAAGTTCTATTATCCCTATTCCTAATCCCTACCATTCCCTATCACTCTCCTTCTCTCATTCCACTTGTAAAATCCTCAAGTCCCCAAACAATCAAGTGACTGTCCCATTGTCTGCACATTTCAGACAAATCAGAAGTTTTAAAAAGGGAAAATTTCACTCGGTTACAATCCTTGTTCCCGTTGTCCTATTTCTCCCACAGTCTTTTCCCTTTGGCACACATTTGGAACATAGTTGGAAATTGGAGATAATGACACCGAGTTTTCATTTCTCATTTTCAAAAAAACCAAACATACATGTGACATACACATTGCACCACCATGACTGACAACAACACATCATACAACCAAGACAGAGATTCCATCAATGAACTGCATGCACGAGGAAGACATTGAAATGGAGTAAAAGGCAAGATCGGCTCTGAATCTTGGTCGAAGCTTCTTTGGATAAGCATGGAACTTGATGGGGCACCTTCAGCCAAATTTCAAGGAATTTAAAGAAAATTTTGTCATTTTGAAATTTTTGGCTTGCAAAACAGGTTTTTCAGCTCAACGCGTAGCGCACCGCGCGCGACCCATAAGATTGGGAGGTCCAAATCACAAATGGCTTCTAGTTTTGGATTTTTCATGATGAATTATACATGCTCAACTATTTCCAAAGCATTTCATCAAGTTCTGGGTGACCAAAAGGATCAAAAACACCACGAAAATCACCTTTCTGCCACCTTTTGCACCAGCAGGAAGTACCTCCGGGAGAATGCACGTTTGGAGGGGCAAATGGACACCAAATTGGAAAATTGCACTTGGGTTGGAAAGTAGACATCGAGGGCTTTCCAGCAAGTCAACCGGAGCTCAATTTGGATGCTGGGAAGTGCCCCAAAAACGGGTGGAAAGGAGCATGGCGCATTGGGCTCAGGCGCGCGGCGCACTGGTTTTTTGGTCAAATTTTCACCTTCCAGCTCAGAATTTCAGCCAGTTATGACTAGTTTCACCTCTTGATGTGGTTTTTAACCTATCTTGATGTAATTTTATGTGTATGATGTAATTTTGGCACATTTTTACTTTTTCTAGAGGATTCATTCACTAAAAGGTGAAAATTAAATGAATGAATTAGTTTCCTAGCATATAGGGGTAAGTTGTTTGACT
>APFE030625056.1:1630-20237 GCA_000404065.3 Pinus taeda | reverse complement strand
ATCATGAAATCAAATGCAGGTATGAGGATATATTATGAAGAAATAAGGCATTCAAAAGCACCAATGAGGAGCAACTGAATGAAGACTAAGGAAAAATGACAAGAATTCCAAAGGTATGAACAAAATTTTATTTCAAATGGCATTCTAACACATTTTTTTTGCATAGTTATTAAATCACAAGCTCAACTATATGCAATGATTAAACGAAATCGCCTCTATAATCATTTCATTCCATGCCATTCCTCCATAAGCCATGCATTTATTTTCCAACGGTCCTATGATTAAATTCTCGGATTTAACTCAAGTTTGGAAATATTCGCACACTCCATTTGTCATTATGAGTCGTGGTTGATTTGACTACAGCTTCTTTCAGTCGCACAAAATCCGCAATCGTTTTATAAAAGTATTTGTGTCCATTCTACAGTCACCCAATTTTAAAAACTACCAGATGCACTTGCTCCCCCTACTGTTCTATTGACCTCACGGCTTCATTTCCACTGTTCTCACATAAGCCTTCACCCCATTTTGTTCCCTGTTCTGCTTCTTCCATGTACCTATTCTCTGATATCCGCTTACAGTTGCTAGTCTCCTTCATAAACCTTGACCATCTCTGCTAATTCATAAGAGTTTTAAAGAATAGAAGGAGGATGGGATGACTGTTGAGGGTAGAACCAGAGGGACCTAAGTTTATTGAAGGATATCCGCAAGTGAAAGATATGTTGAAGAAGGCCAGGTGGTTACGTTTTATCCAAAAATTCAAAGGCTACCATAGGGAGGTCACCAAGGCCTTTGCAAGGTCTTTTAATGGACTAGAGGTGGAAATTGGAGACCTAAAATTCACAGTAACTAAAGCGTCAATAGCAGCTGCCACAGAGCTTCCCCAGGGAGGTGAACGTTGGTTTAAGAACCAGGGCCTTGGTGATGAGGCTTGGAGAGTGATCTTACGGGAACCAGGTATGGACGTTACCATTTTCAAAAAGGGAATTCTTGTTCATGTTTTAAAAGAAGAATGGGCTAGCTTATTGTTAATTATTCAAAAATTTATCACCTGTGAGGGACGTTTTGGAGCAATGTACATGTATCATGCACATCTGTTGATGAATTTCCTAGAAAACCATATCCTTAATTTGCCATATTTCTTACTAAACAGTTTGAAAAACATGTTTGTAACTGTTCAAAAGCATCTAGGGGATGTAGAGCCACATTTGTACCACCATGGTCTCATAAAAATCCTGATAGAAAAACAATTAAAAGAGAAAAAAGATACTTGGGAGCAATTTTTAATTAGAAATTTCTTTGAATAACCCCAAGAAACCCCTGAAGGAAGTACATCAAAAAGAAGTAGAAGAAAGAGAACAGATGATAAGACTCAAAGCCCTCCTACTAACACAGTTGAGAGAAAATAAAGACTGTCTAAAAAGGGGAAGGAAAAGACTCCTACTAACACAGTGGAGAAAACCAGTAGGGAAGAAAGACTGTCTAAAAGGAGGAAGGAAGAGACTGAGGATAAAAAGCAAACAAAATCAAAAGAGAAAAGAGGCATTGAGGTTGTGCATCAAACCCCTTCCTCAGAAGAAGACCATCAAGTATTGTCTGAGAGATTGGTTCACCTTTAGAAATAGTCAGCTATGGCCAAAAAGAAAGGGAAAGGAAAACAGAAGGAAAAAGACAGTGGTCTGAAATATGTAAGAAGAAGCAGCAGGCTCCAAGGAAAATGGAGAAAAACACAAACAAAAGGACCCCATTTTGTTGATTTGGGAGAAGGAACACCTGAACAAACCCCAGCTGGCAGTAGTCCACCTCATTCTCAGCCAAGTGTTGAAACTAGTCCTCAAGGTGATGACATAAGTCCTTTTCGGCCAGAATTTGAAGTCAATTCTCCTGCACAACATTTTGGGGAAAGCCCCAGAAAATGACACCTGAAATAGATCCAAAGCAGCAACAGGTGTATGATTACATAGAATCCTTGGAAATACTAGCCACGGGTCCCAGCACTTCATCCACTCAAACTCACATAGCACAAGAAGCCCTAGTCCAATCATTCAAACAAGAAATATTTGAGTTGGACGTTTTAAATCGACATATTAAAAATGAAAATGAAGCACTCAAAGAATAGAGCAGACTAGACAAGATCATCCATGACAACACTATGCTACACCTAGGACTATGGCATAAAAATAACATAAAATTGAAGAAGAAATGCAAAAATATAAGTAGAGCACTAGTTAATCTTAAATTCAGATGCATGATGAAGAAGCCCAGGATGTTAGCAGCACCAAGAAAGAGGAAGAGGGCTAGATGTACTGGAAAAAGCTTCAAAATAGATGGTTTGAAGGGGAGGTAGTCCAAATTTTGGTTGGATGAGGACATGCAACACCATCACAGTGGGGGTATGTTGAGTCCCAAAACTGCATCTTTCCTACACCTTTTTCTAGCTTCTTTCCATTCATTTGAACCTCCTAAATCATCAGTATCATTGCATAATAGTTTAAAAAAGGGAATTTAAAGTGGTTTCTTGACTATGTGTTTGTGTTGCTATTTGAACTAGATTTTTGTTTATAAGCTGCAAAATCTTGTCACTTTCCACAGCCAGCCCAAGTTTCTACAGTTGTTTTGTCAAAGTCTATATTGCAGGTGTCTTCACACGAATCGAGCCACATGGGCAAGTTACAACCGACGTGGACATGGACCGAGTCCTATTGGCTCAATCGAATTCATCAGAAAAGTCCATAGTCAACGGTGGACAAAACGGTGGTCAACTCAAGAGTCCTACGGTGATAAAACTCTATTTTTCACCACGTGAAGCTTTCCGTGGTTGTTCCTAGATCTCAGGGGACAAGTTAACACTTGTGGACTGCTCCATGAACGGGATCCAACGGCCACCTTCCAACGATTGAATCCTCACGGTAACCATAGTGTTAAATCTTGGGATGTGGTCGTTTACGTGTCTTGTATCAGCACCAAATGTAGGAAAATAGTTATACTATCCTCTGTTATAAATAATGTGTTCTCATACGCATGTTAGTTAGCTTTTTAAAGGTAATTTTGACTGTAAAGGAACCCACTATTCCATAACTTTATCATTGTGTTGTGAATGCATTTTAATATGTGAGAAGTCTTTGTTTTTGAACTCAATTGGTGGTTGATCGTTGACTATCCGAGGATTGTGCAGAGGGCCCCTGCACAAGCCGAGGTCTTGTTTATTATTGTAAAGTTTCATGTTCCATTTCTTTATGTTCTTATGTCATAACCATTCACGTGTATATGTATCACAGTTCTTATGGTGTTAACGCTTGATAGCTGTCCATAGTTTTTCACATTTTTAACTGATCAGTGCTTTTGTTTCAGATCGCAATAGGCAACCCGGGCAGCACATAGTTTTCTAATGAATAATTACATGGAATCATTCTTGTCCTTCTGCTGATTTTCATTTCCTTTAGTTTTTAGTTCCAGCATTGTGTTATTTATTTCAATTTTGCTCATTTACTTTCTGCAAGTTAGTTATTGAATTGCTCATGACATTCTCAGTTACCTCCTAAAGCCAGAGCGAGTCAAATGGTGAGGGATTGAACTATGAAGTTTGTAGTTTGATATTTGTTTATTTTTCTGCAATTTAGTTATTGAATTGCTCATGACATTCTCAGTTACCTCCTAAATCCAGAGCGAGTCGAATGGTGAGGGATTGAAGTATGAAGTGTGTAGTTTGATATTAGTTTATTTTTCTGCAAGTTAGTTATTGAATTGCTCATGACATTCTCAATTGCCTCCTAAAGCTAGAGTGAGTCGAATGGTGAGGGATTGAAGTATGAAGTGTGTAGTTTGATATTAGTTTTATTTTATGAAAATTAGATATCAGATTGGTCAAGTTGTTTATGATTACCTCCTAAAGCCAGAGCGAGTCGAATGGTGAGGGGTCGGAATATGAGTTGATGTAATGTGATTTTAGCTTACTTTGCTTGCAATTCGTAGATTTCTTTGAGTTCATTTTTTCTTACATTTTCATGGCAACAAGGATAATGGGTTTCATGGTCACTAGTTCACCATTGTTTAATTAGAATAGCGGCACATTTTCGCTCTCTTTTCAAGAATTAGTTTCCTCATTGCATGTTTTTAGAAAGTTTGAAGTTTTTGAAAATCATTTTAAAAGACATCATTACCTTGAACATTTATATCATACTTGTCTTTTAGAATTTCCATCTCACATTAGGGAATTATACAGAAATAACCCAAACCAGAAAAAAAAAACTCAAAAACGACAAAAAATTAAGAAATAAGCTATCTTGCACATATAGTGTGCCGAACTTCAACAGTTTACGACTCCCGGATTGACAATTAATATAGCAATTTAGGACACTCTGAATTGACCAAACACCTTCTACCCTTAAAGCCTCACTCTACTCATACCTTCCCATGGTCCACAGACCATGGGCAGACCGACTTACTTCCTATTATTCTATATTATTTTTGGGCGGACTACCCCTTCACTTGACCTATTACATTTCGTTCTCCATGCATTCCAGAGATTTACAATATTATTATCTTATCTAAAGCCCCAAAACCCTTACGTGGGACCTCCGCTACCAAACAAGCCCCCAACACAATCATCATGACTCATCCTGAGTCACTCGTTAGTGCGGTGATACGCGTTGTCTAGGCTTCGCAGCCCACCATCCCTATGAGTGATGCCCTTCATTCTACTTCTCCCTCGTTGTCTTCTGCAACTCTTCTTATAGCTATTGCTCCATTGCCTCCACTACTTTTTGCAATCGATGATGCTCGTTCTACTCTGCTTGGTTAACACAGAGCACCCCCTCATAGGATTTCAGCTCAGGCTAAGGTACCACCTACGAGAATTCTTTGTACCAACGCAACAAGTTTCCAATTTCTTGTCGTTGGTATGCACTGTCTACCGCGACTTGTGTTGCAATTTTGCAAGACACTTGTTGCTATCTACGAGATCCCACTCTGCAAGGTGCATTAGAGACAAATTGTTAACTGCAATTCCAACATTTGTCTTCGTACTTAGAGTCTTTTCCTTATCTTTTATGGTTCGTCAACCAGCCCATGGATTAGGCAGTGACATCTAGGCTAGTTCTACTTTGTGTCTAAGAATTTCAGGCACATCTCCTACCATTGGTGTTGAACTCTACGCAGTGTCGGCAACGTCAACACCATACTATCTAGAAAGTCCTGCATCTCAATTGGCCATATCACAACCCTTGGGCCTACTCCTTGAGCGTAAATAATGAACAGTTCCATATTGGTAGGAAGGCACACTTGCTTGCTTTCCTCACAATCACATATTGTTTGGTAGATGCCCCTTTGTGGTTATAAGAATTGTAAAATTCAAATTCAGTGTTTCCCTCCTTTTGTAGTGTCGTAACATTGAGCTTGCGGTAGATCATTCCATATCTGGTTTGTACCGCATCTCTTAATTGCCCGCCGCTTGTTCCCTTTTGCCATAACTCAGACATCTTATCATGAATAGTGTCAACAACAGTCACCTTTCTACTTCTCCACATGGCAGCACAGCCCCTTCTGTGCAACTGCGACCCTGATAACATGCCACTTCTATGTGCCCCTTGATTGCCGCGCAACTTCCCCATTGACTGCTTTAACGTCCCATGCTCTCTTTCAACTGCTAAAGTGGTGAGACTATCCTTCCATTAGTTAGTAATGCGGTTGGCCCACCTATGTAGAGCTTTAGGCAACTACCATTTAATCTACCTGGGAAAGGTTCTCCATTCAGCTTGGCAAGTTGGAACACACCCCCATCTATGACTTCTTCTACTACATAGGGTCCAAACCAATGCATTCGAAGCTTTTTAGGGAATTTATCGAACTTTCTCTCATAGAATAATACTAGATCATTTTCTTTGAATATTTTTATCTTGATATGGAGATCATGCCAAGCTTTTTCCTGCTGCTTCTGTACCTACTGATGGAATCCTACCAGAAACCATTCCTCCTCAAGTTCTTCTAGTTGTGTGAGCCTTTCTTCCAAAGTCATGCAGACTACCATGCATGTCATTGCTACTATTCGCAAACTGGGTACAATGTACTCCATTGGCATGTCGACTTCCTTTCCATATATTAACCAAAAAGGCATCTGGCCCATCAACTTCTTTCACGTTGTTAAATATGCCCATATTATAGTGAGTATGTGCAAATCCCATTCATTCCACTACACATTACATACCTTTGTCAGTGCAATCTCCAAGATCTTACCATGGGCTTATTACATTATTGCTAACTTCTTGTGGTCCCTTAGATGATACGGGTTAACCACCTTATTTATTACTATGGCCCATCCCATTATTACATTATTCCCTTGGGTACCTCCCTTTGTACCCCACATTATCCCCCCTACGTATACTACACACAACGCCTCAGAAAGGGAAGTAGGCTTTGATTTTTGAATTGTATGAAGGGAACTTTTATGGAAGTTAAGAAGAGCTTCACGAAGGCCTCCACCTCAGGGAGCTAGAACATTGTACAAGAGACCAACGTGCCTATAGAAGTTGATCCCTTTGTCCTTACCACGTTCTTAGAGACATGCTTGAAACTATGCACTATAGCAAAGCTATGAAAGGCCTCTAGGAGTTAATAAACAAATGCACTGCAAAGAAAACATCCTTTATGGACACCACGTATTTAGAAAAATTAACAAACATAAGGACACAAATAAATAAATTTTGGAAAGAGATACTTGAGGGTTTGCTGCCTCCACGTAGATAGGAGATTATGAGATGATCCAGGTCATCTTGGATTTGGGGTATGATGCGAACATTTTTCCAAAACAAACATGGGAAAGAATGGGGAGACCTGCACTGCAATGGTCTCTGATTTAGCTCAGAATGGAAAACCAGCAAAAGATCATCCCTCTGGGATGATTATATGGAGTATTTGTTGATATCGAAGGTGCGAGTGTAATGGCTGAATTTGAGGTGATAGAGATCATTGATGACAGTAATACATACACTATGCTCCTAGGAATTGACTGGGCCATTGACATGAATGGGGTCATCAACCTGAAAAAGAGGGCAATGTAGTTTGAATGGAAATCACTTCGGGTTGTAGTGTCGTTGGAACCGAAGGAAGGAGTGCGCTACACTGAACTGGTCTGCGCTTATGAAGAAAGTGAGCAGGAACTGGATCAGATCTACAAAATAACAGTGTGAGATCAAGACTGGATCAATGCAATGGTAGATGGACAGATTGCATGGGACCGAGAAAGTTCTTGCACCTATGATTCAGATGAAGAGTTTGAGCATTGGCAAAATCAGCTGCATGAAGTATCTACATTGTGTTGCAACATGATGACTAAATCATTGTGATGTGTTTCGTCAAAGGTAAGGAACTTACCTTATTATGATGGTTTAACTAACATGGATAATTTTTTGGATGTGATTGAGTGTGAAGTATCTGAGCATCACTGCTTCCAAGTGTTAGATTTGGCACTGCGCGCTATGCCTGCATGATGGCGGGGTGCACAAGGATAGATTTGATGGATGGCAACATTATAGAATAATGATGAGGCTATGGTTTGGGTGCCCTAGCACTAGATTGACTGAGAAATATAGCAGGAAGGATGATCCACACGATCAACTAATGAAATGGACTGAAGCTTATGGAATAGAGCCGCACCCAGAGTGGGTACACTTACTTTGCCATACTTTGGACACAATCCCTATGAACTGGTATTTGCAAATGGAGCTCCTCCATGGCACCGTGAAGTGGGATATGTTAAGAGAATGGTTCCTATTAACCTTCAAATTTGAAGATGGATTTGTGAGCATTGATGAAGCCCTACAGGAAATTAAGGTAGTTATCTTCATAACACCATAATAACTTTTGGAATGGATCCATCCAGATTAGAGCACCTAACTGCGCCATGTGCTAGAATGTTATAACGTCACCACTGAAGTGGAGGACGAACATCTGAGAAATATTAACATTCCAGAGGATGAAGGGCATCGTGAATTCGAGGGCTCGCAAATAGACAACCCAGACATCACTGCATCATTGAAGACAAGGCAAGTAAACATTGGAACTGAAGTAAAACCAAAGTTTGCAAAGACTGGATATTATTGGGACGACACTACTATGGATAAGGTTGCTAAGTTACTTCGCGAATATCAAGATCTTTTCCCTACCAAGTTTTCATATTTTAAGGGCATAGTTGGTGATTTAGGTGTTATGAAGATCACTCTAAAGCCGGATGCAAAGCTTGTTAAACAGAGACAGTATCACCTTAATCCTAAATACAAGGAAAATGTTTGCTTAGAGTTGGATAAGATGTTGGAAGCAAGCATCATAGAACCAGTTGAAGAATCTGACTGGGTGAGCCCAATGGTGGTTCATGACAAGAAGTAGAAGGGCGAGATAATGATTTTCGTAGATCTGTTGAAGCTTAATGATGCCTGTGTCCATGATCCATTCCCAACGTCATTTACTGATGAAGTATTAGATAATGTTGGAGGACAGAAGGCCTACTTGTTCACGAATAGGTTCTTTGGATATCCTCAAATTAATATCGCACCTAAGGATAGGAGAAAAATGACCTTCATGACAGAATGGGGTTATTTTCAATACATTGTGATGCCATTCAGACTCAAGAATGTGCCTACGATATTTTCTCACGTAATCATCACAACATTCAAGCAGTTCATTCATAAGTTCTTAGAAGTGTACTTTGATGACTAGACAGTGTTCGGATTAGTAAAGCACCATGTAGAAAGTTTTTTCTTGATGTTGGATGTGTGTTGCAGATACCAGATCGTGCTGAAATTGAAGAAATGCATCTTATGTGTCCCCTTTGGAATTTTGTTGGGTCATGTGGTGTGCAAGCAAGGGTTGATGGTGGACCCTACCAAGATTGTGGTGATAGTGAACTTGGAGGCCCTGAGAAATGTTAAGCATTTGCGCGTGACATTAGGACATATGAAATATTACAAAAAACTTATCAAAACATATGTTCATATTACCATGCCTATCGAGAAATTACTGAAGAAAGACGCAACATTCTATTGGGATGAAGAATGTTAGTGCAGCCTAGATGTATTGGAAGAAAAGATGGTCACCACACCGATCTTAGTATTCATGGATTGGAAGAAGTAATTTCACGTACATGTGGATGCTTCTTGCATTGCATTGGGTACAGTATTAATGCAAGCCGATGAAGGGGAAATGGATCACCCTATAGCCTTCGTGATTAGGAAATTATCAAAGGCCAAGAAGAATTACTCAACCACTGAGCACGAAGGATTGGCTATGGTATACGTAATGTAGAAATTCAGGCACTATCTGTTAGGAGGGAATTTCAAGATGTACACGGATCATTCTACCTTGAAATACACGGTTAATAAGCCTATGTTGTGGGGGAAGATCTGCAAATGGTTGCTATTATTCTAGGAGTATGACTTTGAGGTAATTGTGAAGCCAGGGAGGTTGAATGTAGGGCCTGACCATCTATCACGAATCAAAACAGGAGAGGAGCCCAGTAATATGGAGGAAGGGTTTTTGGGTGCGCATCTCTTCACGGCGCGCATAGTTGATAACCAATTTGCCGATATTATTCACTTTTTGACTATGGGGATGGCACCAAAAGGGTATACAAGTCATCAAAAGAAGGAACTCATAGTGTGCTCAACATACTTTTTAGTAATTATGGGACATTTGTATAAGATGGGTGCAGAAGAAATATTGCACAAATATGTGCCAGATTTCGAAAGGGATAACATTCTCACTGAAGCTCATGGACGGGCTATGGGAGGACATTATGCAGGAAAGGCGACTGCACAAAATATTTTGCGCATAGGTCTATGGTGACCAAAGTTGCACAAGGACTACAAAGCATATTGTAATGCATGTGATGCATTCGAGAGAACTGGTAGACCATCATGCAAGGACAAATTGCCATTACAACCTCAAGTATTTGTGCAGAAATTTGAGAAATGGGCAATTGATTTTGTTGGGCCAATTCAAACCCCAGGAAAGAAGACATGTGCATGCTATATCATCACCACAATGGGATATCTAACCAAATGGGTAGAGGCACAACTAGTTAAGGATTGTACAGGGGCTATGGCCGCAAATCTTTTGTTTGAGTATGTCTTAACTATATTTGGCTCCCCAAAAGTGTTGATGAGTGAAAAAGGTACACACTTTCTGAACGAAACAATCAGTGTGTTAATAGAAGAATTCCAAGTCTACCATTAGAAGAGTACACCATATCACCCATATGCCAATGGAACTATTGAAGCCTTCAAGAATATTTTGGAGAATGCACTAACAAAGACCTACAACATGCAACAAAATGATTGGGATGTGCATGTACCTGTAGTACTTTGGGTATATAGGAATACTTGCAAGAGGATGACAAGCTAAACGTCATTTAGGTTTCGGTCTATGGGGTAGAAGCTATAATGTGAATGGAATGTATTGTGCCTAGTCTACGCATAACAGCTCTCATAGGTATGGCAGATCATGAAGCCTTAGAGGAATGGCTCACGCAACTGATGGAGCTTGAAGAGGACCGATTTTTGGTAAGATTCCATCAGCAAGTATAGAAGGAACGTGAAAAAGCACGGCACGACCGGCACATCAAGCTTCACACATTCAAGGTAAACGATATACTCATGTTATATGATAGTAAGTTCACTAAAGTTTTGGGTAAATTTCAAATGCATTGGCTGGGTCCATATATTATCAAAGAAATTACAGGTGGAGGCATAATTCAGCTCATGAAGCTAAATAGAGAACCTTTTCCATGCAGAGTGAACGAGAGCTTATTGAAGCTGTATACAAGGAATCCTATGCAATGACTATATGGTGGTCAAACAGTCTTAGTGCTCCAAGCAGTTGCAAGGGAGAGTGGGACTATAAACTACATTGCCAGGTTTGGAGGACTATGCAACAGGCAGGCTATGCAAAATGGTGAAGTTGCAATGTATGAAGCTACACCCAGGAAGCTACAACATGGTGGGAGGTACCGCACAATGCAGCAGAAAAGTGACTGTTGGAGTCATTGTTCATGATTTGACAACTAGAAGACAATTAAGAGGCACAGACTAGCAGCATTTAAGGCAAAAATATTTGAATATTTGCTGCCAAAATAGCATTAATTGTCAGAATTTAGGGGGAATGGTTGGATTTGAATTCAAAAACCCATATAAATTACATGTGTTGGTCCAAAAGAGAACACTTTGCACCCTTAGAGTTTTTGCTAAAATTTTCTATCTGTTGCTTATGAGCCGGGCATTTTGGGAGGAATTATTTTCCTACATAGACATTTCTCCAAAAGCCCATGATTTGTTTATAAAAAGGATAATTGCCACCAACCCTGACAAAGCCCTAAGTTCGGAAGCATCCATATCTGATGCTCTAGGACCAGAACTATATAGTGTTGAATCCACACATGCAGTGCCCACAACATCAAGGTCACCAAGGCCAAAACAGTCCATGGTGAAAGACAAATAACCCCCTGTGACAGAAAAGCAATCTGCTACGAAGGAACAGCAGAAAAAGCAGGTGCATATATGCACTTTCCCAAGGAATCATTCCATGACACAAGCCCAGAAGAAATATAAGTAGAAGGTTGTAGACTTGGAGGCAGAAGAAGGCCAAGGAACAAAGGATAATATCCTACGGGGTCTGACCCTGTAGTTCAATTGGCTGCATAGATATTGGTAGGAAAGGTGATGAGAAAGTGTTGCACAGATGAAGTTCCAACACCCGAAGTGTCCCTAGTTGCATAATGTGCGAAGGACGTGCAGTTCAACTAGTCTAGCTATCTCTGTCAAAATTTCCTATTAAATTGTTGCAAGGCCCAAGATAAAACCAAGTCATTTCATTACACTTGGTTACTATTATCTATTGTTTTCATTGCATGGGAACTGTTGGAGGATAGCCATTTCCTCCACTTGAAGAAGGATTGTCGGAGGCAATGCATTTCACCTCCTTATGGGCTACTAAGGACCCCGTGCGGATCACAGAGACAAAAATCTTTTGGGTCCTGATGGAATCAAGTCTTCCCATGGCGATTAACCAACGTCCATGGTTGTCTCCAACCTTGTACATGCAATTGTTATCATACACAACCTTCAAGACTTACTTTCACAAGGTGTATATCCAGGCGCAAAAGGATCCATCACAGAAGTGGCATGACTTTCCATCTTGGGTAATGAAGACGGATGTGTAGGAGGTAGTAGTGTGATGGCTAGTGGAGTGACACACCCTTTCAGATCTCACTATTGGGCCAAGCACGGGTGCGAAGAGTGCTACCATGAAGAAAAAGAAGGAGGCAACTAAGAAGACTGTGCAAAAAGAGAAGGATGTTGCAGAAAAATATCTGGTTGATAAGGAACACGCTGCCAAGGAGAAGGTAGAATAGGAGCACCACGAGACCCAGAAAGGTGACAAGTCACCTTCACCAGAAACAAAAATAGAAGAGCTTACAGGACAAGGTGGCAGAGGCTAGGAAGGGCAGTGTACCCCCTTAATTCTGAAAAGTTGTGAATTGGAGTAGCAAGGTGGATTATGGAAGAGGTAGAAATCTCATAAAACACAGGTTGTTCCCGTGGTGCTCACATAAAGAGATTTGGATGAGATCGATGATAAAGTCAAGGATGCTATAACAGAAGTGTTGCAACAACTGGAGAAGCAGTACATGCAAACATCGGGATGAGTTCAGAAGGATCTCCGAGAGTTGCAGTTCCAGGCAGCCAAGATCCAAGTAGATGTTGAGAAAGTGAGTGGCACACAAAGAAGTTTAGCACAGGGTCAAAGTACAGGTGTGAAGATGGTTCCTTGGCCACAGGATGTGCAATTCTTCCCCTTGCCTATAGGTTCAGTCTGTACCGACACTGAGGAGCAATGTGCCCTCCTTGACAAAGTCCCAAACATGGGCCTGAACCTTGTCACGATGAGACTAGATTCATTGCATGCATTACTACAAGGAGTTGTGGAAGAGCTTCGCTTCAGGTAATAACAAGCATTGTGTGTTGTTAACGAAATTAAAATTAATCATCAACAATTGTTTGCTGAAAAGAGGCAGGTTCTCCGGGAGAAGGAACTGCTCCAAGCGTAAGATTCACGACTGGAGTCAGCAGTCATAGAGGCATGCAAGATGGCGCCTAACCTTCATATCCCCAAGGACACACAGCTAGAAGCGAAGATTAGAAAAATAGTTGTTGGTGTGCACAAAGCCAAAGGTGAGTTTAACCGAGTTCAATTTGAACTCAACATGAATATCACCGAGCTACAATTGAAGTTACGGCCCACAACTTCGCTGGAGGTCTCGGAGCAGCGCGCAACCACAATCAAGGAAGGACTTGGCACTGTGGATGCCACAGTTGCATACTGCACAACAGCATTTGAGAAAGCCGTGAAGTTGGTCACCAATCTGCAGGAAGATCCAAACCTGCAAACATTGAATATAAAAATCAGGGAGCTGCAACGGTAGTAACGAAGTTAGCGAAACGGTGCACTCCACTACACGAGGGCAACGCCTTACAAAATTACAGGAGGGAAAGCAACTCCTAGCACAAGTAGAGGTGGCACAGAAGAAGGAGGCCTAGACACAACAGATAATGAGGTTTGCCATAAAAGGCCCAGCTACATAGTCGAAGAGGTTGCAGTAGTTCAGGTGGAGCGGGCGGATCTTTGTAGTAAGATCACAATGCTAGCCAAGTGACTTGAGGGCGAGTCATGATCTTTGTGTTGGGGGTCTATTGGGATGGGGTCCACTGGGTCATTTTTAGGGTTAAAATAAGTTTTGATGTATTTTTTGTAAATGATGTAAAGTCTCTGTGATTTGTGGACATGGAGCGTGTAGATGATTAGGAGTCAAAGGGGTTTTAGCCCCTTGTTTTTGTAAATTTGAGTCATTTTTGAGATCCACCCATGGTCTGTGGACCATGGGATTGTATGTAAAAGGATATAAATAGGTCTGTCTTAGAGAGTCTAAGGCATAATCTATGTGAAGAATGAATGGAGTTTTAGTAGTGATAGCACAGAGAAGTGGGTCAAATAGGAGAGAAAGGCTCTACAACTAAGTGCACAGAGGCCTAGGTAGAGTCTGCAACTGAGTGCATGGACCCCTGAAACTGAGTGCACAGGGTAGCTTTGAGTCTGTAAAGTTGAATTGAAGATTAATAAAGAAAGTTACTAAAGAAATATTGTGTTTATCTGGTTAAATCTATTTATTTCTACTTACGATATATGTTGTGGATGAATACTATATTTATGAAATATTGATCTAATGATGTGCGAATCTTTTGAATAACTCTTAATAGATGTACGCAATGCATGTTAAGTACTTTCACGAAGATTGTGACGAACTCTGTTATGTTTACTAGACAACTTAACTAGATCTGCACGAACACTAACTTAGGATTGTTCTCTAATGTGCGTAAGTGGAAAAATCAACTGTTAAGGGTCCACAAAGGCTTATCATAGACCTTCATGAAGGTCCGAAGAATATTTTACTAGAGTTACAGTACTAAGCCCTAGGGGCTTATCAATCTACACAAAGGTAGATATGCGGCACTAAAAGACATCACACTCGTCTATGGATGTAGAAACTTAGTTCTTGCATCCCCCCATACTGTGTTGGGTGAGGCTACAACCTACATTACATGGGTTGTTTTCTGAAAGGGCTAGTAGTGTAGGGATTTGTTGGTTGGCGTAACTAACTTTGAACCTGGGTCAGGACCCCTAAGCCAATAGATCTTAAAAAAAAAACATTCCACATTGGTATTCTCCA
This sequence comes from Pinus taeda, assembly GCA_000404065.3. Classification (NCBI taxonomy): domain Eukaryota; kingdom Viridiplantae; phylum Streptophyta; class Pinopsida; order Pinales; family Pinaceae; genus Pinus; species Pinus taeda. Next base: position 5,470 of record APFE030625056.1, on the reverse strand, counting down.
CTAATTCACACATTTTAAGAAATATCATATGATATACAAAAAGGGAGCATAGCCTTGGACATAAAAAAAAGTATGGACTTATATAAAGGAGAATGATATTTGGAGTGTTGAAATTGTAGCAAGAAAAAAGATCAATTTTGACATGTGCCTTAGTCAAATTGAGTAATTTGATTTTCCACATCAACAAGATGACTAGGATTTCAATTAACTTGTGTGGCATGCATGGCCTTGTCTACTAGTTTACTCAATAAATTCGAATTATAAGATAGAAGTAGAATTGTGTGTGTAGTGATTGCTAAGATTTAGAAATCTAGTTGAGTTATTGTTAGTTGATCTCAGTTAACTGAGCTCTAGTCATTAATTGAGTCAGTTTGAGGTGTGTTGAGTAGTATAATTTTGTTAACTCAGTGATATCTCAGTTAAACTAGTCAATTAGCTAAAAACATACATAGTCATGCATGATTATTCAAGTTTCCTAGTTGAGGTGGAGGGAAAATAAATGTTTCTATTTATATTTGTATATTGTTGAGTGTATAGTGTATAGTACTTTTGCACCGAGAAGGTGATCAGTTCCTCAAGCTATTGTGCAAGGAAATAGTGAATTTCTCTTATTGTTTAGGGACTAATTACTCCAAGATTGCGCAAGGTAATAGGAGGTTGGGTAAGGCTTGAATTGGCTAAGTGTTTGCCAAAGAAGTTAAGGAAGCAGTGGAATAGGATTGGGTTGCAAGGTGTGCAAGGATTTGATTTTCAGAGTCTTTTGGTGGAGATTCTCTTTAGTGCAGGAAAAATGTCTTTCAATGGATTGAGGCTTGAGCATGCATTGGAGGGCAGTTTGAGTTTTTGAGATTAGAACAGGTTTAGGATCATCACAAGTGCCCTAATAGAAGCATTCTGGAGCAGCTAGAATCTTGACTAGTGGGAATTCCTTCAAGTCCTAATGTACGGTGATTGTTGAAGAACTAATGAGTTGTTAGGAGGTAGAGTTATGGAGCCCTAGTTTAGGGAAAAGCTAGAACACCCTACGTGTATACTTATTAATGGACCTAGGAGGTTGCTAGTGGATAGATCAATGAGCCAATGTTTAGTGATATAAAAAAGCATTTTTGATCATTGATATTAGCATATTGAGGAGCAAAGAGATTTCCCATAGGGAGATCGAGGCTCAAAGGGAGTCTAGTTTCAAAGGGAGCATCCCTATCGTAGCTTGTACTTTAGGATCTAAGGAGTTCAAACTCATTATTTCAGTGGTTGCAGTAATGGTGCGGAAGAAGTAACTGAGTAGTAGCAATAGTAGTATCAGTAGATTAGATTTCTCCATGCATGAAGTTACACCTCTCAGAGTGGGGTGTGGAAATGTAGACCCTTAGTCTCAAAGTTGCAAAAATTGGGTAGGATCCATAAGAGAGTTGTAGAAGTTGTAATATACTTTCCTCATGAATCATTACCTTGCTATAGTGGCCTATAGTATTCACTAGCAAAAGAATCACTGTAAGTTGATGCAGTCAGATCTTAGGCGACAATTGTAGACTAGTTGCAATTTCTAAGGAGCCCAAAGTAGTATTGATATCTAAGTAGGATGCTCGAAAGTAGAGTCAGCAATAGTTAAGATTTCCTCGTAGACAGTACAGAGGATAGTAGAATTTAGATGCTTAGAAGACAATTTTATCTTAGAGACAGTCGATTTAGTATTATGAAAAAAATAGTGAGACATAGTGCTATAGTACATTCCACAAGATGTAGAGCCCTTATCTTTCAAAGAGGGATTGTTGAAATTATAACAAGAAAAAGGCTCAATTTTGACCTGTTCCTTAGTCAAATTGAGTTATTTGATTTTCCACATTAGCAGGATTACTTGGATTGCAGTAACTTGTGTGACATGGCCTTGTCTACTATTTTACTCAATAAATTCAAGTTATTGGCTAGAAGTAGTGTTGTGCATGTAGTGATTACTAAGATTTAGAAATATAATTGAGTTATTGTTAGTTGAACTTAGTTAACTGAGCTCTAGTCATTAGTTCAATAAATTGAAGGTTAGTTGAGTAGTAGAATTGTTGTTAACTAAGTGATCTCTCAATTAAACTAGTTAATCGGCTAAAAATAGACATATTCATGCATGACTATTAAAATTTCCTAGTTTAGGTGGAGGAAAAATGTATGTTTGTATTTATATTTGTATATTGTTGAGTGTATAGTTCTTTTGCACTGAGCAGATGATAAATTCCTTAAGCTATTGCGTAAGTAGGAAATTTCTCCTATTTTTTAGGGGCTAATTCCTCTAGGATTGCGTAAGGAAATAGGAGGTTGGTTGAGGCTTGAATTCACTAAGTGTTGGCTAGAGCAGGTCAGGAAGTGGAGAACAGAATTGCAGTGTAGGTTGTGCTTGAAAGTTTAAGAAATACATTGTAATTGTCTATATTTTCATTTGAATTAATCCAAAGTAGTGGAGGGATTTTTCTCAGTTGGGTTCCCCTGTAAATCATTGTTTTCCTGTCATTTTGATGGTTGCATGTCATTGCATGTGTTTCTATCATATGTTTTCCTTTCTGTGGAATAGTATAAGAAATTTTTGTCTCTTGATTTCAGTTCAATTTCATTAGTAATGGAAAATTTATTACAACTTCTACATGGTAGCAAATCTTGAAATCACAATAGAAACCGGTCAAAATATCTTCTCCTTCAAGAATTTCGATTTGCAGTCTTTTGGTGCATATTCTCTTGAGTGCAGAAAAAATGTCTTTTAATCGATTGAGGCTTGAGCATGCATTAGAGGGAAGTTCAACTTTCTGACCTTGGAACAAATTGTAGGTTTTAACCCCGTACAGAAATTACCTATATACGAATTCTGAATCACATGAAAAATAAAAATGCGAGAGCATAACACATAAAACACATATACACAGAGATTTCCCACTGGATCCCAAAACCGGGACTACCAGCATGACTTTTCATTATGTTCCTTTCAATGTTACAATACATATTTATACATGTTGAACCATCCAATACCATGGACTGAAGACCATCGTGTCCAAAACCATGGACCGAAAACCATCGCGTCCAAAAAACATGTGCGAAAATCATGTACAAAACCATAGGTGGGTCCACCCAACCTAGACCCCATAAAGTGGGGTTACGAGTACCCCTCAAACCCCCTATTAACTATGTGGAAAAAATATAACACAACCCAACAATCTCCCACTTGTTGTTTTCTTTCCACAGGGGGCCACGGGAGAGCTTAGTCATTTTTCCAACCCTGAAACGCCCATTGTTTCTCTACACCAACAGAACTTCTCAGACCTCACAGATTTTTTCAATGCATCTGCAGTATTCTTCAAAGTGTCCACCTTTACCAGCAACACCTTTTTGTCTTCTATCATATCCCTCACAAAGTGATACTGAACATCAATGTGCTTTGTCTTTGAATGATAAGCAGGCTTCTTTGCCAAGAAAATTGCACTTTGGCTGTCACAGTCTATCCTTATAGCTCCCTGTACTAACCCCATACTTGAACACAATCTCTGCAACCAAACTGCTTCCTTGCTTGCATGAGTGGCTGCCATGTATTCTGCCTCTGTAGTTGATAGTGCCACCACAGATTGTTTCTTACTCATCCAACTGACTGCACCTCCAAATAGGTTAAACACATACCCACTTGTAGATCTTCTCTGATCCAGATCTCCGACCCAGTCTACATCAACAAAGCCATGAAAATCCAACACTTTGTCCAATCTTGGTCTTCCTTGGTAGCACAAACCATAATCACTAGTGCCACGCAAATACCTGAAAACCCGCTTCACTGTTGTCCAGTGCTCCTTCCCTGGTTTTTACATAAACCTGCTC
>APFE030625047.1:0-10837 GCA_000404065.3 Pinus taeda | reverse complement strand
TATAAATTCAGGCATTGGGCTGGTTGTAGGAGAGGTTGAAAGGTGAAGATTCTTGAGGGTAAATGCTGCTGGAAATTAGACTTCCTTTTTGAGCTTGTGAGAGGAGAGATCACATACCTTTCATTTCATTTGGGAAGTGAGTGAGGCTTGTCAAAGTAGAGGAGATTCCTGCTTGACCCTGGAAAGAGCTTGTGCAACATCAAGGCAAAGGTTGTAAGGTTCTTTTATTCATAAAGTTAATACAAGCAAGTTTGTTTTTCTCAATGAACTGTCTCTAATGGTTTATTTTATGAGCTCCTTGATCTTCATAAGGAACATGTTTTATTATAGTATCTGCGCAGGTGTTCTTTGATGTGTGCTTGTTTGTGTATGCAGGTTATTAAAAGGGAATTGCTTGAAGTTGTTGAAACAAATCTAACACAAACAAGCATTGGACCGAGGTAGGGTCTATTACACCTCTTAGTTTTCATTTATGAATTGAAACATGTTTAGAGAAAAGTAGATTTGTTTGTGCTGCTTGTTGCTAGATATCATTCAATACTAGGGAGATCGGTCTTGTCTGCAAGAATGATTTATCCGGAAAACAAGGGATTTGTTTGGCTAAATAACTTTGAACCTAGGTCAGGCCCCTTCAAGCCAACAACCAGTGCAATGTTGCATCCTTGAGGGTAGATGGAAATAGTTTTAACTTTTTCTCATCATCTATATAGTCATAGGTTCGACATATAACAACAAACTCAAACAAGAATGTTTTAGGGTCCTCTGTGGTCAGGCCATGGAAATGAGCTATGGCAGAGGGGCTAGTATTTGTCATCTTAATGTCCCCATTTATTTCCCTGATGGGGAAGGAACCCTCAACTCTCTCTCTATTCCCTCTGTCATTTTGGTGTTCAACCATTCTTTCAGTAGGAATGGGTTCCTCTTTTTCTTATTCCCCTATAGGTTCTTCAAATATGTTAGGTTGCTCACCTAAGGGTTCCTCCAGTTCACAGCCACCAAAGAAGAGAGAAGGTTGGCTATTGGATGCAGTGGGGGTATTTGGAAAAAAATTCCCTATGTTGTCCCTATTCCTATGAGGCATGAAATGAAATATTTTTGGGTTGGTTTTGTATTCTTTTTTAAAACTTGGAAAGTACTTGTAGAAATGAAATTGTTGATTGAATGAAAATTACTGACAGAATGGAAAAGCTACTTTTTGAATTGAAATCCTACTTGCAGAATGGAAAGGAAAGTAGATAATGTAAAATGAAAGAAAGGAAACAACTAGATTAATTTTGCAGAAATAAACTAATGACAAAATATTGAAGACAAGAAATAGAAGAAAAGAAAGCAGTAATCACATTCTACTCAGACACCTCCTCGACAACGGTGCCAAAAAGTGATGAGCACCAGTATTGTAGCAATGATGCCACAACTCCTGGGCTACCAGCTTTACTTAGCAACCCCGGGTTCATACAAACTTGGAGGTGACAGAGCTGTATCCACAAGTAAAAGTGATGGTTTTGCCTGTTGTCACTATTCAACTGGCGAGAGACCACTAGGGTTCCAAGCCAGACTTCTAAAGAGTTAGAAGAAGCTTGATTCTTTGATGGAAGAAAGGCAAATCTACTCTAAGAGAGTTACTCTACTGCAGTAATGGAGAACGCCAACATGTAATGCTAAACCACACCATACCCTAATTAACCATTTCAGAAGCTATGCTAAGTAGAAATGCTAAATCAACAATAAACAAATGCTACCATCTAAATTGCATAAGTAAAAAGCATCAAACAATACTAATGTGCAAGTAAAGAAACTAAACTAAATCCATTTTCTCTTTTTTGGTCTTTTTAGGCAAAATCAAGTATGCAAATTAATTGTTCTTGTGGATGTGACAGGTGGATCAAAGGTGTTTGGGGATGGATGGAAGGTTTATGAAGTGGTTGGATGTGTGAAGGGGTCCTAGGAGGATTTTTGTGACTTCCTAGAGGTTTCCCATCAATTCTGCCTCAAAACAGGCCGTTTCAGGAAAACCTACAAGATGTACTAGAAACCTATAGGATGATCCTATAGGAATTAGAAGAAACCTAGAAGATATAACTGAGAGCTAATTGTGAGGTGTTGGAGGTGTTGGGAGGCTTAAGAAAGGTGTGTGATGGGTGGAATGGAGTGTTAGAAGGTCTAGGAGCACTAAGGACTCAATATCCAAGATAAGAGATGGTTAGATTCGCTCAATGTGTGATGATCCTCATTATTGAGTAATTATATGGGCGTTAATTGGCCTTAATTCGCCTCCTAGCTTAGTCAAACCAACTATTCTCACAACTTATTGCATACTTTTGATTATATTTTGTTTATGAAATGAGTTAGAGTTGGATATTTGGCTTTGTGGTCTAATGTTCATGTAATGTAGGAATAAGGGATGAATGCAAGGAACTATGGCAAAGACCTTAGGTAAAACTAGAATGGGAAAAGGGAGAGTAAATATAGGCACTAAATCCTCCTCATTTAATACCCCTCCATTTAGATATTCCACCATCAACTCAAAGTGCACACATCCATCACTTTGAAGACTAGAAGACAACCGAGCATGTGAAAAGGATAGAAAACACTTTATCTTAAGTTGGGAGCCAAAACTCCCTAATGGGAAGGAAGTCATACAGACTTTAGATCTATAAATAGAGAGGGTTAGGACCTCATTAGGATTCAGAATTCTATTATAAAACTCAGTTTTATTTCTGAGTTGCAAATACTTGTGACATTTTTCTCTATAATCCATGGCTTTTCCTAATAAGAATTAGTTCTGTTTAAGCCTGAGTTAACATCGAGGGCTGAAGCTCTTGGGTTAGGGCTCGACCCAAGCAGGCAAAGCTCCTCTTCATTGTACATATCTGCTAGCATAAGTGTTCTGTTCTATTTATTTGCTTAAGTAGTTTCATGGTTTGCCAATTCATTTTCTTAAGTAGTTTTTTGGTTCTGTTCATTTGTTTGAATAACTTCCCGTTTTTTCTCATTTGCTTTAGTAGCTGCTTTGGCTTTAAGTTTAATTCCATTTGTGTTTTTAATTCACAATTTGGTTAGAGGAAAATATTACTATCATGTTGTGCGTTGGTGTCTCGGCCTCATCTCCTCCCTCTGGGACCATGACTTGAGGTAGAGACCCTTCAGCAGCCCCAAAAACATAGGTCTCTGGTTCTCGCATGGGCTATTGAGTTCGTTGTTTAAAGCTATTGCTTGTTCACCCGCACTAGTTCTCTCTGTCATTTTCATTTGAAACCGCCTGCAACATGTTCCTCATCCATCGCTTCATCTCCATCTGATCACCAACAAACCTTCACAATCCCCATCTAATTCACTATTTTGTCCAACTGCTACCTCGCATGGAGTCCACCACTCACTTTATGAACTGTAAGCCACCACCATCAATTCGCCTCACCTGATTCGATGGCCATCATGTCACCTCCACACCTTTAGACACTTTAAACCCCCACCTTTGATCTTCCTTGCCTGATTTGATGACTGTTGCTTCACCTAATCACCAACTAGTTTGGCTAATCTCCACCGTTGATCAGTCCCGCCTGATCCAACAACTATCATGCAATATCGCATGGATTTTAGCCGAATCGTTATCCACCCAAGGGCACATAATGAGAGTGGTTTCTCCATGCTACATGTCACCTAGTTAGGCTAATCACACAAAATTTTAGAAAACCACTTACAACTTTGAGGGCACGCAATAAACAACTTACCTCCCTCTAAACCCGCTCCCCCATTTCTGCATGTTTCTTTTTCCCACGATATAATCTCAGCTATCCATCTCTGGTTAACCATATTCGTTCATCTATTCACTCAACCACTGTGATATAATATCCACCATTCATCTTGTTAGTTAACCTTGTTCACCCATCTATCTACGTAACCTCCTGTGATCCAATCTCCGCCGTTCATTTTCCTTTCACCCAACTAATCCAATGGTTCTTATGCATTTTTTCTCCCTCACGTCATCCTTCACTAATTTTGACCTCCGATTGCTTTTTCCACTTGAAACCTGATTTAGCCTAAGTTTCTTTGTTACACCTTAGTCTAGTTTTGATGCTCTTTACTTCTGCAACTTAGATGATTAGCATTAGGTTAGTGTTGATTTAGCAATTCTGCTTAGCATAGCTATTTAATTGGTTAGTTAGGTTATGGTGTATGTTTAGCATTTCATGCTGTTTTCTTCATTACTGCAGTAGAGTAGCTCTCTCTTAGAACAAGTTTGCTCCCCTTCCATCAAAGAATTAAGCTTCTTCTAACTCTATAGAAGTTTGGCTTGGAACTCCTGGGTCTCTTGCTAGACAAACAGTGACAACAGGCATGATCTTCACTTCTACTTGTGCATATGGCACTGTCACCTCCAAGTTTGTACAAACCCTGGGTTGATAAGTAAAGCTGGTATCCCTGGGAGTTACAACATTATTGTTTCAATACTTAGGCTCATCACCTTTTTGGCGTTGTTGCCGGGAAGGTGTCTAAGTAGAAGTAATTACTGCATTCTTCTATTTCTAGTCTTAAACTATATTTTCTTTTACTTCTTATCCTCAGTTCTCTTCCATTAGTTTATTTCTACAAAACTAATCTAGTCTCTTTCTTTCTTTCAGTTGTCATTATCTGCTTTCCTTTCTATTTTGCAAGTACTTTTTAGCTTTAGCAAAATCTCACAAAAACCCACCCAAAAAAATTTCCTTTCATGCCTCGTAGGATTAGGGACAGTTTAGGGAAATTCTTGTCAAATACCCCCATTGCATCCAACAGGCAACCTTCTCTCTTCTTCAAGGACGGTGAATTGGAAGACCCTTTAGGTGAGAAACCTTACCTATTTGAGGAAGCTACAAAAGAAGAATAAGAGGAAGAAAACAATCCTATTGAACCAATGGTTGGAAATCAAAATGACAGGGTAGATAGAGAGAGAATTGAGAGTGCCTTCCCCATCAGGGAAACCAATGGGGACACTAAGATGAAGAATATAAGCCCCTCTTCTCTGCCTCATTTCCATGGCCTAACCACAGAGGACCCTGAAACTTTCCTATTTGAATTTGTTATTATATGCCAAACCTATGACTATAAAGATGAAGGGAGAAAGTTAAAAATATTCCCATCTACCCTCAAGGATGCAGCATTGCGTTGGTTCATGGGTTTACTTGGAGATAACATCACAACTTGGGCTCAGATGCAGCAAACTTTTAACAAAAAATATAGGGACTGCTGTAGGTCAAAGGACATTCAAGAAGAGATTTTTAGGATGACCATAGGTTAGGAGAATCCCTAAAAGACTATGAAGAAAGATTCCAGCTTAGTTACAAAAGGGCCAGGTGCACACTTGACCTTGAGTCACTAAAGTTGGTCTTTCTTAGAGGAGTAAGGGAAGATCTTATGGATACCTTAAATATGATAGTAGGAGGAGATGTCTACCAATCGCCCTATGAGGATATTAAGACTGTCTTTAGAAACCATTCTAGGGAAGCTAGGAAAAAGGGTAGGGGTAGTCAACCTATGGCCAGTACATCATCCTCTAACTTATACATCAAGGGTGAAATTGGAAATATGCTGGAATATTTCAATAGTGACATGATGCAAACCCTTGCCTTGCAATTGGACACCATGAACATCAAAAGGAAGTAATAGGAAGCAAAGAGAGCCATGGCCATCTTTTGTCCTAGACGCACCAAGAGGCATTCTTGGGACGAATGTCCATTGAATTGTATTAAGATTTGCTCAGTCTGTGAAGAAAACCACTCCTTAGACAAGTGTCCTTCTTTACTTGGACTCAAAACTATATATCAAGGAGCTGAAGTGGTCACTGAGTAGCTTTGCTACATCAACCAAAGGAGACCTCCTGGGCCTGGACCATACTAGTAGGGTATGCAAGGGCCATCCCATGCATATTACAACCCCATCCAAACCACAACTATACCTTCTTGGGGACCCCTTGCTCATCCTTCCTGGTTGACACCCCCTCCTTGGTCCTATGCATCTCAATAACAATCCCTGCCAGCCAGCTAGTCATTTCAACCTTATGTTTAGCCACAACATCAGTGGAATACCTCACCTCAGGGGTGGAGGTCCCAATTCAACAATGTTCCAGCCCTATTGTCTCCACCACCTACCCAACCACAACTCCTGCACATTGTTCCACCTAAGCAACGATAGATGCCTGCCCAACCAAATCTAAACCCAAACAATAGGCAGGCCCAACAAGCATACAATGGAGAGACATCATACCCAACTTATGCTGTAGAAATCTGGGAGATCGAACTAAGATCTGGGAGAATCCTCCCTTATAACCAACCTCCATCTCCACATAGGGAGGTTGAGGAATAAGAAGAGGAAAGTAACCTTAAAGTAAATCCACCCTTTCCTGAGAGATTAACCCAACCACTCCAGCCTACCCCAGAAGAAACTGAACTTCTGGGAGAATTGAAGAATCTATGTGTAAAGATCCCCCTTCTCCAAGCAATCAAAGATGTTCCCATTTATAATAAGTTGATAAAGGATAAGTGCTTCAAGCATCCAGGAAGAAGAAAAAGGGATGCCCCTACCATCAATTTCATTGGGCAGTTGTCTAACTTAATTCTGGGGCAGGTAATATGTCCAAAATATTTAGACCCTAGAAGCCCTGTGGTAGATGTGCCCATCAATGGCACCATTGTCCCACACACTCTTATTGACCTTGGGGCTGCCATTAATGTGATGACCAAGGACACCATGCTCAAGCTCAACCTCCAAGGGTCATTAAGGAAGACCACAATAGTTCTGCAACTTGCAGATCGTTCCACAGTCACCCCTAAGGGAATCGTGGAGGATGTGATGGTCTCCATTGACTTTTGGGAGTACCGTGCAGATTTCCTAGTTCTACTGCCTAAGGCTAAGCTTACTAGCTACCCTCTCATCCTTGGGAGGCCATGGTTGGCCATAACTGATGCTTACATTAGCTGCAAACATGGGAATATGACCATCAAGAATGGGCATATGTCCAAAAAATTAGTCCTATACCCTCCTGCTCAACCTACCCTAGAGCATGATTTACTTATATGGTTGGAGGAGGAGGAAGAGGATGAGATTCATTCTGCCCAACTTTATACTTTTAGAGCAATCATAGGAGGACAACAAGATGAGGATGATTTAATTGAACACCTTCTCCAAAGTCCAACTCCTAGTTCACTGCCATTAGAAGAAGAAGTAAGGGAAAGCCAGAACAATCATCCAATTGACTTATGTTTGGCCAATTCCAACCCACTCTGTGTCAAAACCACAAAATTTCGCCCAGAGAAGACTTTGAACATTAACCCATCTCTTTTTGATTTAGAAGAGGAAAAGCTATGCCACATGTTGAGAGAGAACATAGAAGCCTTCACTTGGAGTTATAAATAAATGAAGGGAGTACACCCCTCAGTGTGCACTCAACACATATACATCAACGAAGGTTGTAGGCCAGTCAGACAACCACAAAGGAGGATGAATCCAGCTCTCAAAGCCATAGTCAAAGAAGAGCTGAAAAAACTACTAGATGCAAGATTCATTTACCCTATCTCAGACAATGAGTGGGTCTCTCCTTTAGTGTTAGTTCCCAAGAAAAATGGGAAGTGGAGGATTTGTGTTGGTTATAGGGAGCTAAACAAAGTCACAAAGAAGGATCATTTTCCCCTACCCTTCATTGACCAAGTGCTAGATGGCCTGGTAGGGATGAAGTTCTTTTCTTTCCTAGATGGATTCAATGGGTACAACCAAATCCAAATCTGCCCAGAAGACCAGGATAAGACCACCTTCACCTATCCTTGGGGTAATTTTTCCTATAGGGTCCTCCCTTTTGGCCTATGCAATGCTCCTACCAATTTTCAGAGAGCAGTCTTAAGTATTTTTGCTGAATTAGTACATGATGCTCTGGAAATATATATGGATGATTTTACACCTTATGGATGTGATTTCCGAGAAGCCTTGCCTAACCTAGGCAAAGTATTACACAAATGCATTGAAATGAATCTGTCTCTCAGTCTAGAAAAGTGTGAATTCTTAATGATTGAAGGGATTGTGCTAGGTCATTCAATATCTTAGCAAGGACTGTAGGTGGACCCAAACAAAATAGCAATCATCCAAAGGGTCCCACCTCCACAAAATCTAAGAGATTTCAGAAGTTTCTTAGGATTCGATGGATACTACTGAAGATTATTAAAGGACTTTAGCAAGTTGGCCTCTCCTTTGTTTGGATTGTTGGCCAAAGATTCTGAGTTTATGTGGTCAAAGAGCTGTCAAGAGGCCTTAGACATTCGAAAGGGTAAGTTAACCATTGCATCAGTCCTTAGAGGCCCAAACTAGGCCTTCCCTTTTCATATTCATGTTGATGCCTCACATAGAGCCATAGGAGCAGCCTTAGGTCAGGAAGAGGAGAAATTGCCCTATGCCATCTATTTTATCAGTAAGAACCTATCAAAGGCTGAGCTAAACTATACTATGAACGAAAAGGAACTCTTGGCTGTTGTGTATTCATTGAACAAATTTAGGCATTACATTATAGGCTATCAAACATTTGTGCATACTGATCATGCTGCAATCAAATATTTAATGAACAAACCAGATGTGAATGCTAGAATCATAAGATGGTTGCTTCTATTACAATAGTTTGATCTAACTATTGTTGATAAGCCTAACAAGGAAAATGTTGTTGCTAACTTTCTATCTAGAATGAATCTGTTTGCAGGTGAAGAAGGAATGGTGGATGACCAGTTATCAAATGAGAATTTGTTTTCTATTTCAGTTCTCTCCCCATGGTTTGCTGATATAGCAAACTATCTGTAATCAACACAGTTCTCACCAAACTTTTCCTCGAAAGAAAAGAGCAAGATAGTCAGAAAGAGTGCCCCTTTCACCTGGATTGGGGGAAATCTATTCAAACTTGGCCCAGATCAAATATTTAGAACATGTGTAAGGGAATAGGAAGTCTTTGACATCCTTCTAACCTATCATGATGGGCCTTGTGGAGGTCACTTTGCAGCAAAAAGGACAACATTCAAAGTGTTGCAAGCAGGCTATTATTGGCCTACTCTTCATCAAGATGTGAAAAAGTATATTAGTCAGTGTGATCGGTGCCAGAGGATGGGAAATCATACTCCAAGATATGAAATGCCTCTACAACCTCAAGTGACTTTCGAGCCATTTGAAAAGTGGGGCATGGAATTCATTGGGCCTATCAACCCTCTTTCAAAGAAAAGGCAACACATCATTGTGTGCACTGATTATTTGATGAAGTGGGCTGAAACCAAGGCAATTAAGGCAACAACAGAGGAGAAGGTGGCTGAGTTCCTAAGGGAGAATATATTCTACAAATTTGGGTATCCTAGAGAGCTAGTCACAGACCAAGGCAGCCAGTTTACCTCCAACGTGATTGAAGAACTGCTCAACCATCACAAAATCAAGCATAGGGCCTCCACTCCTTATCAGCCACAAGCTAATGGGTAAGTAGAGGTGACCAATAGGGCATTGGAGAACATATTAACCAAGGGTGGTGAACAACAGCAGGAAGGATTGGGTAGAGAGACTAGTTAAGGCCACATGGGCCTATAATACAACATGGAAGACCACCATTGGATTTATAGCCTATGAGTTCATCTATGGTAAAAAAGATATGCTTTCCATTGAATTTGAATATAACACATTGATGATGGCAGCCCAACTAGATTTAGGTATCAGTCATGCACAAAAAGAAAGGTTGTTACATTTGAATGGCTTCAATGAATTCAGAATGTAGGCCTTCCTACATACAGAGATAGTTTAGCTTCAGAGGAAGATCTGGCATGACAAGCACATAAAGGAGAAGTAATTTCAAGAAGGAGATTGGGCATTGTTATATGATTCTAGGTTTAAAGACTTCAAGGGAAAGCTAAGGACAAGATGGCTCAGACCTTATGTGTGGAAAGATGCCATGGCAATGGTTCAGTACAAATCAGAACTATTAATGAAGAAACCATTCCGTTGCTAGTTAATGGACACATATTGAAAATGTATAATATGCCTTTATCAAAACAAGAGTTCATTGATAGTACCAATAAGACAGTGATGATGGTAGAGTAAGTTCCAGTTCCTCCATCATCAGGTCAGTAAGAAAGGAAAAAAAAAAGGATAAGGATTCAGGTGAAAACCTCCATGAGGCGCCTGAGTCGCATCTTTGGGTTGAAAACCTCATAAGGCTGCCCAAGGATGAGAAAAATGAAAAAGAGTAAGAAGATCCCTAGGTGAAAACCTTCCTTGAGGCACCCAGAGTAGATATCCAGGGTAAAAACATCTCTGAGGCAGCCTAGGTGTTTCTTTAAAATATATAATAATAATAATAATAAAAGAAAAAAAAACATAATTATTATTTGCAGGTGGGTGATGTTAGCGCTTGAAATTTCACCTCAGGCTGAGAAAGGTAAACCTCAAGGCTACATCAAACCATTTAGCCTCGTAGCTAGCCCTACGGGGCAGGAGAAGGCTCTCTCCGGTCTATCTCGTAAAATCACCAATAGATGAGATGACCAATAGGGTAACACTGATTTTAGGCTAGTAAACTGATTAGAAAGATTGATTTTGAAAGTTTTTGGGTTTTTGGTGGCAAATTGATGGGATGGCAATTTTGGGTGCGGGGATTGGACACAGTTTCTGCAGGGGGTTCTTTGGGGCGAGGTAGGAGACAGTATTGATGCCTTTAACTGAAATGGATGGTCAGGAATGACAGGTGAGGAGCTAAGGAGAGAAAACAATAACTTTGAATTCTCCTTAAACAGTAGAAAACATTGAAATTAAACAAACTTAAAAGCAAAGCATGGCAAGCATGAATTCTTACTTT
>APFE030625042.1:0-19463 GCA_000404065.3 Pinus taeda | reverse complement strand
TAACCACATAACAGATATACAATTTTACAGCTGAAAAATGCAGTCAGAGAAGTTCTTGCACGAGAAGATAAGATTATTGCGAGGTCAAATATACTAGAGGCTCTTGCTGCTGGATCAGCAGAAGAAATCAAGGTATTCACAGGATATTTAAGCAAGATATCAGAAAGTACTGTATTTAGGTTTTCTTGATTTCTTACATTTTATATTTGCTTTGGTCTGATGATTTTTCGTTTATGTGATTTGGCAGCTTCTTATAGATCAAGTACAAAAAATAAAGGTTGGTTTCCATCTTAGTTTTTGTATCCAAAATTTGTCATCTATTGTTCAGACTTTGATGCAGCTTGGCATCAATTAACATTAAAATGCTGAGCTCTCTCTTGGGGTCTTTACTTTCGGAAATTCACTGACTGCATGCTGATCTTTTTTTGCCTCTAAATCAGACCTTGTATGCTTGAGGTATATTCCAAATTGCAGAATCTATAACCTTCTTCGAATAATCCAGAATTTTTACCCTCGTTGAATAAACAGGTCGTAAGTTAATTTACTTTAATTAAAAGCAGATGTCTATGATAAAACCCTTGTGTTGATGGAATCAATGTAATTGATTGTGCCATGAATCATGATTAATAGTAATGGGAAATAGATAATCGACAACTGATATTTGACAAAACTCAGGGATATAAGTTGGAGGATCTATTTTGAAAATTACTTTTTACTTTTAGGTGATCAAAGCTTTTGTTAGGTTCTTTTGCATTTCAATGAATGAAATGCACAAGTCTAGGTGCACACACAAACACACATCATGTTGTGCTCTTGTTATTATGTCACGGCTCATAATGCTTCTAATTTTTTTACTTTTAATGCTTCTAATTTTTTTACTTTTAACAAACTGAAAATCCTGCATTGTTAACAAGGTTAAATGCCCTGCGTACTCTTGACTTTGAGCTTTTATAGTTCATCTCCACTTTATATCACTTTATATTTCCTTCTAGGTTCTATTTTTTCCTGGTAGGGGAAAATTGGAAATGCTTCCCTACATTAACTTGGGCATAGTACACTGTCAATTGCAAGAGTCCTTTCAGCCAAGTTGTTGTGCCCGAGGGGCATTTATACTGTAAAAATTCACTCAATACTTGCACCTAGCTTTATCTGCTTGCCCCCGTGTCCATGAACCAATATAAACAGAAGGGAGCATGCCCAATCTGGTTTGAACTCAGATCATGGGATATATGATACTCTAAAGGAATGTGCTGTAATAAGAAAATCAACTGGAGGACTTGGTGTTTCAGTACATAACATTCGTGCAACCAGTAGTTATATCCGAGGAACTAATGGTACATCGAATGGTATTGTGCCAATGTTGAGGGTATTGAATGATATTGCTCGTTATGTTGATCAAGGTGGAGGCAAAAGGAAGGGTGAGTGCTCATTACACAACTTGTTTTGGTATTCAAAAACTAATTTCAGTTAATATATGAAAGAAAGAGTAATGGGGCTATTTTGCCTTATGCAGGTGCATTTGCCATGTACCTAGAGCCATGGCATGCAGATGTTTTTGAGTTTCTAGAGTTGAGAAAGAACCATGGGAAGGTATCAGCCTGCCTTATCTCATATTGATTTGCTGGTTGATCTAAACTATAGCAGTCATTGCTTTTATGAAATGTTATGAACATAGGTTCACTTTGTGGTTTATTTGGTGTTTTTTTATCCATTGCTTTGCACGGGGTTGTTTTAAATAGAAAATTGTTTTTAGCTCCTTTTTACATACATCGACAAAAATTGATTTACAACTGTGCATCTTATAGGAAGAGAATAGAGCACGTATCTATTTTTTACACTTTGGGTGCTAGACCTCTTTATGAAAAGGATCCAGGAGAATTCTACATGGACACTATTTTGTCCCAATGAAGCTCCCGGGCTTGCTGGTTGCTGGGGTGAAGAATTTGAAGAATTGTACATGAAATATGAGCAAGAGGTGTGCATTGTTATATTTATTGTATTTTTTGGACAGTTGAACAATGGATCATAACAATTTTTTTTCAAATTCAGGGTAAGGCAAAAAAGGTTGTACAGGCACAGAAGCTTTGGTTTTCTATTCTGGAAGCTCAGATAGAAACAGGCAGTCCATACATGCTCTTCAAGGTACACAATTTATGGAATTGTAGTTTGATGAATGTTGGATTAAATATCTATTTAATGCTAACCACATAACAGATATACAATTTTACAACTGAAAAATGCAGTCAGAGAAGTTCTTGCACGAGAAGATAAGATTATTGCGAGGTCAAATATACTAGAGGCTCTTTCTGCTGGATCAGCAGAAGAAATCAAGGTATTCATAGGATATTTAAGCAAGATATCAGAAAGTACTGTATTTAGGTTTTCTTGATTTCTTACATTTTATATTTGCTTTGGTCTGATGATTTTTCGTTTATGTGATTTGGCAGCTTCTTACAGATCAAGTACAAAAAATAAAGGTTGGTTTCCATCTTAGTTTTTGTATCCAAAATTTGTCATCTATTGTTCAGACTTTGATGCAGCTTGGCATCAATTAACATTAAAATGCTGAGCTCTCTCTTGGGGTCTTTACTTTCGGAAATTCACTGACTGCATGCTGATCTTTTTTTTGCCTCTAAATCAGACCTTGTATGCTTGAGGTATATTCCAAATTGCAGAATCTATAACCTTCTTCGAATAATCCAGAATTTTTACCCTCGTTGAATAATCAGGTCGTAAGTTAATTTACTTTAATTAAAAGCAGATGTCTATGATAAAACCCTTGTGTTGATGGAATCAATGTAATTGATTGTGCCATGAATCATGATTAATAGTAATGGGAAATAGATAATCGACAACTGATATTTGACAAAACTCAGGGATATAAGTTGGAGGATCTATTTTGAAAATTACTTTTTATTTTTAGGTGATCAAAGCTTTTGTTAGGTTCTTTTGCATTTCAATGAATGAAATGCACAAGTCTAGGTGCACACACAAACACACACATCATGTTGTGCTCTTGTTATTATGTCACGGCTCATAATGCTTCTAATTTTTTTACTTTTAACAAACTGAAAATCCTGCATTGTTAACAAGGTTAAATTCCCTGCATACTCTTGACTTTGAGCTTTTATAGTTGATCTCCACATTATATCACTTTATATTTCCTTCTAGGTTCTGTTTTTTCCTGGTAGGGGAAAATTGGAAATGCTTCCCTGCATTAACTTGGGCATAGTACACTGTCAATTGCAAGAGTCCTTTCAGCCAAGTTGTTGTGCCCGAGGGGAATTTATACTGTAAAAATTCACTCAATACTTGCACCTAGCTTTATCTACTTGCCCCCGTGTCCATGAACCAATATAAACAGAAGGGAGCATGCCCAATCTGGTTTGAACTCAGGTCATGGGATATATGATACTCTAAAGGAATGTGTTGTAATAAGCAAATCAGCTGGAGGACTTGGTGTTTCAGTACATAACATTCGTGCAACCAGTAGTTATATCCGAGGAACTAATGGTACATCGAATGGTATTGTGCCAATGTTGAGGGTATTCAATGATACTGCTCGTTATGTTGAACAAGGTGGAGGCAAAAGGAAGGGTGAGTGCTCATTACACAACTTGTTTTGGTATTCAAAAACTAATTTCAGTTAATATATGAAAAAAAGAGTAATGGGGCTATTTTGCCTTATGCAGGTGCATTTGCCATGTACCTAGAGCCATGGCATGCAGATGTTTTTGAGTTTCTGGAGTTGAGAAAGAACCATGGGAAGGTATCAGCCTGCCTTATCTCATATTGATGTGCTGGTTGATCTAAACTATAGCAGTCATTGCTTTTATGAAATGTTATAAACATAGGTTCGCTTTGTGGTTTATTTGGTGTTTTCTTATCCATTGCTTTGCATGGGGTTGTTTTAAATAGAAAATTGTTTTTAGCTCCTTTTTACATACATTGACAAAAATTGATTTACAACTGTGCATCTTATAGGAAGAGAATAGAGCACGTATCTATTTTTTGCACTTTGGGTGCCAGACCTCTTTATGAAAAGGGTCCAGGAGAATTCTACATGGACATTATTTTGTCCCAATGAAGCTCCCCGGCTTGCTGATTGCTGGGGTGAAGAATTTGAAGAATTGTACATGAAATATGAGCAAGAGGTGTGCATTGTTATATTTATTGTATTTTTTGGATAGTTGAACAATGGATCATAACAATTTTTTTTCAAATTCAGGGTAAGGCAAAAAAGGTTGTACAGTCACAGAAGCTTTGGTTTTCTATTCTGGAAGCTCAGATAGAAACAGGCAGTCCATACATGCTCTTCAAGGTACACAATTTATGGAATTGTAGTTTGATGAATGTTGGATTAAATGTCTGTTTAATGCAATTTAAAATGAATGCCTTTTGCAAAATTAACTGAATATCTCCTGCTATTTTTTACTGGTTGTGCAGGATATCTGTAACAGAAAAAGCAATCAGCAAAATCTGGGAACCATCAAATCTTCTAACCTCTGCACAAAGATTATTGAATATACAAGTCCAACAGAAACAACAGTCTGTAACTTGGCATCTATTGCGCTGCCTAGATATGTGAGGGAAAAGGTATATTCACTGGTTACATCCTTGTTGTAGAGGTCAATCTAGTGAAAGATGAAAACTAACTCATTCCACTTGTTCAGGGTATAACCCTGGAGTCTCAACCCTCTAAGTTGGTTGGTAGCAGAGGTTGGAGGAACCGTTACTTTGATTTTGATAAATTAGCAGAGGTTGGTCTTGTTATTTTTTTTTTGTGAAGTGATACTTTGAACATTCAAATCTTTAGTAGTTGTCTCCATTGTGTCTAGTTTTATTCGTGTACAAGTAAAAGCATCTAACATTGCACTGTTGAAGCAGGTCACATCAACTGTTACTATCAACCTCAATAAGATAATTGATGTGAACTTTTATCCTGTGGAAACTGCAAAGCTGTCAAATATGGTCGATTCCTATTTCCAACTCTATTGAAATATAAATGCAGTCTGACATGCAAGGGGAATAGGGGTTGCCTTGCATTTATATTTTTCTGAAAGTTGACTTTGGCATATTAGCAACAAGGCAACCCCTATTCCCCTTGCATGTCAGACGCATTTATATTTCAATAGGGTTGGAAATAGGAATTGCCGTCAAATATGTGACATAGGCCAATTGGTATAGGTGTTCAGGGTCTTGCTGACACTTTTATACTGCTTGGAATGCCATTTGAATCAGAAGAGGTCAGTCTATAAAAATAAGCTTGCTAATTTGACTCCTTATCAGCACAGCTACCACCAATTCTGAGATACGCCATACCATATTTGATTCGAGAATTATTCCCAGGATCAAATGAGTAAGCTTGTTTTGCTTCTTCACTTTCCTGATTTCTTCTATCACCTCTTCAATTTTTACCTGCCCACCAATTTCATCACTGCCATGGAGTTCTGTATCAGAGTTTCTGTCATCTGTTGGTAAACTATTTTCACAGTCCTTTTGACCTCTCTCTGCCTTCAACGAATTCAACTGCAAGAAAGAAACACAACAGATTTAGTTAAGTGAGGTGTGTTGTACAGCCTCGGTCCTAGGTATGGAAAAGATGATCCTTCATCTCTTCATAAGTGTATTACTTCCTGTTAAAGTTCATTGAAATTTAGGCTGTACAGTGAATGCATTGAACATGGGCAGTAAGACAGACCTATCTAAACCCGAGTCTGAGGTGTGTTGTACAGCATGGGTCCTGGGTGTGGAATGGGTGATCCTTCATCTCTTCATAATTGTATTACTTGTCAAAGCACATTAAATCTAGACTATACAGTGAGTGCATTGAATATGGACAGTAAAACAGATTTATCTAAATCCAAGACTGAGATGCACCTCAAGGTTGCTGCGCATGAGGGTATGTATTTCGAGTTTACACAATTTCAGTATCTTGAGTACACAAATGGTGGATGTCTCTGATTTCAGAACTCAATTGGAAATCTCCACATCCATGATCCAAGGGAGATAGGTGGGAGTTTACCACCACTGGCCCAAGTTCGACACTTGGCACATTTTCTGTATGGTTCAAGCTGAGAATCCCTAACGGTATACTTATCTACTCATCTTTTCATAAGAATGTTCTTCCTTATAATAGTGCATTGAACCTAAGTTGCGCATTGGGTGCATTGAATATGAAAACTAAGACAAACCCATCTAAATATCATATGGAAATCTTGAGAACACACAAATGGCAGACTTCTACATCTATATCAGGTTGGTTGGGCCATGGTGTAGTAGATAGGTGGGAGTTTTCATAGCCCTGTAATTTTGTAACAAAATTCCCTTCAGTTGCTTATATTGGGACTCCGGAGATGCAGGAACTCAGAGTTCTCATTAATCTGAAAATCTTTGAGAATCTGGTTGAATTCAAAATTGCGCAAAACCTCTAAAGCCATCACTCCACAGAATAGTAGTCAATGGTGAGAATCTGATCATGGTTTATTGAAATTTGTCCCAGCTTATCATATCTGTGACCAGAAAAAAAAAAATCGTTTGCTCTGAGATCAGCTTACTCTTGGGTTTACAGCCACTGATAAACAAAGCTCAATTCCTAGCTCATTCTGTCTAAAGGGATATGTTCCAGGATACTAACCCCACTCCAAACCTAAAATTGAGGGTTTTCTATTTAAAACAACAATAAAAAAAGCCAATCCTCAGAACAAATATCACACCCAGGATTTAGAGGGGTTTCAGAGATGCAATATTTTCCCACGAGTCAGTATTACCCTAAGCCAGTAATATCATTGCTCACAACCATAAAACTGTGTCAATCTATCCATACATACATATAGAAACCATTCTGAGTAGCAAAATGCATGCATACAGAATACATTCTGGGTAGCAAGACACATGCATACATAATCAACTCTAGTTAACAAGATTACTGAAACGAAAAATATGATAATGAAGCATTCTTCTGCCAACAAACTAATTTATATGTATATGTTCTGAGAAAACAGGGGAAAACCACGAAATTCAATTGAAAAACAAAGAAAGCCCTAATCCACATCTCACGCCCATTCTCACTGGGTTCATCGAGGCAGTCCACAGTTCTTCAAGTTGCACTACATTCTTCCCCGAATGTTTTGCCATCTCCTTGCACATAAATATTACATTCGCTTACCTTAACAGAATTAGCCTACATTCGTATATAGCAACCAAAGGAAATGGTATTGCCTGCAAGTTTGACAATTAAATTATCCTAGATTTTCCTACTCTGATTAAAATGCGATGAAATTCAAATTTGAATGCTCTACCCAAATCAACATAGATATTTTGTGCTTTGGTTTTAACTCTATCTACCACAATGTAGAGCGGAGGTTGTAATAGGCGGCACTTCACTATCGGCCGAGCTGCTAGGTGACCGTGCGCGATCTATGTTTGAATAGGGAGAAGCTGGGCGAGAATTAAGTCCGGCTCTGGTTGGAGAAAATACATAGATGGCCAATGGCCTCGAAGAAGGAAGCTCCGTCATCTCCTCATTGGATTCGCCTACCTTAACTGAATGAGGGATAATACTCGATCGTGGGCCGACTTACACGGCGTTGTTTTAGACGCACTCCAACAACTTTCGCTGCCACGATGACTTTCAAGGTGTTATGCCCGCCCGACACCAGACAATTGTCAGCACAAGGAAGAAGGGGATCCGATGCCACGTGTCAGGCAGAGAACGAAAGGGACGACGAAGGTCCCTTTCAAAGGAAAGGCCTATCAGCCTAAAAATATTCTTTGGCCTAGCTTTGTATGTGCCAGCATAAATCTAGCATAAACCACAGTTTAAAATTTGTGAAAGGTAAAGCAGCAGGTACAGTGGAAGCTAAATGTCGATAAGTCCATGAGTACATGTTGTTTTTTTAAATGTTTCTATACATTATTAAGAAGATTCAAATTTTAGAAAAGATATTAGGAGATAAACCATACTTATTGCATGAGTCTAAGTTAATTTGGTAGTTTGATGGAATTAAATGTATATGAGAAAACCACAACCTTAGAAAACCACGATCTAAAATTATTTATTTTAGTTTTTGTTATAAATTTATTTTTTTAATGTTTTTATTCAATTATAATTATAGATTATATATAAATTAGATATATTCTATAGTTAAATAAAAATTGAATTACTTAAAATTAAAAAAACAAAAGTAAAAAGTAATCTTTAACATATGTTTACACTTCTGCAAAACTTTAACTTTATGTGAGATCAAATAAGAGAATGGCAATATAGTATTATATATAAAACTATTTTATGTGTTTGTGCTATGGTAATTAATATTTGTAAATTAAAAAGTTGAATTTTTAAGTATAATTTTTCACTAAATCAATTTTTTCTAAAAATATGAAAATTATATTTGGACATACTATATTTCTTAATATATTGAATAATTTTATCCCACCAAAAATATAGAGAAAAATTTAAGATTTCCACCAAATAAAGGAGAGTGTATTTACAAAATTTAGGCTTAAAATTAACATAAATACTATTTAAAGCTCTCCACTCCGTCAATCTAATTGTACTAGAATTATGTTGTATTTAATTTATCAATAGATGTTGATAAACTTTATCAAGATGAGTTGGAAAACATGTGAGGTGTAAACAAAATATGTGCATGATGAAAGTTAGATTAGTTTCTAAGTCAAAAATAAAAACTAAGTTAAGGAAGTATCAAACACAAATCTTAATGTATTCGCACAAGCTTAGAATGTAAATCACAATAACTTGATTTAAGAATACTTCAGACTAAGCATATGCTGGGATTTTTCACAGAAGTCTAAGCTCTCTATGGAATCATATTCAAAATATTAATCATTCACTCAAATGTTGGAAAATTGGTTAGGGAGGTTGACTAAAGAACTAGGGCATTTCTTGTTGATGGAGGCTAGTAGACACTCCAAATATATTTTAATCAACTTAGTAAATATTGACCCAATAATAGTTAAAATGATGAGAATGCATTAGACTTTACCCATCTATGAGACTAAAGATGATTGGTCACTCAAAGCCTTTTGCTCAAGCCTTTAACTAATGTGTACTTGAGTCATCATAATATTCTAGGAAAGTGGTAAAGAAAAATAGGGAACTATGGTATTTGAAATCTTCAAGGAAAAGAGTCGAAGTCCTTGAGACTGGAGATTTTTTCTCCTAGCAAATTAGTGAATGACACTCTTGTTGCTTTGATTAATTTGAACGATTAGGTTTATTTTTCAAACAAAAATTGACCTATGATAATAAAAAATCAGAAATGACATTAAAATATATGGCTAATGGGCATAAATACAAATTTAATGATGCAATGAAAATTTCACGTCCTTTAATCAAATCTAACTATGAAATCTCTGATAGTGAAACCAAAATATAGCAAGCCAATGAGACCAAAATATTTTGAGCTAATAAAATCTTACTTACATCAAATTATCCTAGTCAAATCTAAATATGCTCAATCAATATATGGTCTCACGACTTTCTAATTAAAATTCAAAGACCTAAGAACTACGCACTAGTACTTAGTATATAATATTTAATATATATTTATTTTAATCATTAAATTCACTCAAATGTTTGAACTGCTATTTATTTAAACTTCAACAAATTATGCATTCTAATGAGTCAAAATTTAACAAGTATGTTTACTGATTTAAGCTAACTAAAAAACTAGATTTACTCTACTAAATACCTAGTTGATAAAACTCAAGTTGGCATTAATATCTTTAAGAAATATATATTAAAATATATATTATAGTAATAAAATAACAAAGAGAAACTGTAACAGCACAAGTAGAACTAGAATTAATGTCAAAAAAGAAAACAATTCTTTCAATGAAATTATACCTGTATTTCCAGCTGCGAAGTGACCACAAGATTTTGGGGACGACTCTCCTCCCAACCGTAGGCTCAATTGTGCAGGATTCTGCTACAACTGGCCACCCCCGAGCCCTCAACCAACGACTACTGCCAGTATTCCTTTGTCTTAGTACACCATGAACCCAAGAGAATGAAAGATCGAACCTCCAAATGATCGAAACCCTCCCATCTTCCTCACCATTCATTAAATAGAACAACATATCAGAAGGGGAACCACATGCACCCCTCCATGTGTCTACATGCTGCTTTTTCTTTACTTTCCTTTGATTTTTTCAGCTTTCTTGTTTTTCTTTCCTTCTTTTTTGATAATTTCCTTCTTTTATTATGGTTATTACTATTTTTTTATTTTTATTATTATTTGTTATTTTGGTTATTACTATTTTTTATTTTTATTACTTAATCCATTTTATTATTATTTATTATTTTTATTACTATTTATTTATATTATTCATTATTATTATTTATTTATATATTAAATTATTATTGTAATTATTTATTAGTTCTTATTATTATTATTTCATTATTAAGGGAGGGATGTTACATACTCTCCCACTTTAAGGAACTTCGTCCCGAAGTTAAGTTTTTATTACGTATTATTATTTTTATTTATTCATGTTGCCAACACCCTCTGTTGAACTAGTATAACCAGCAGGCATCGAAAGTTCCCAACACCCTGGGAAATCTCAAGGAAGCTCTGTCCTTTTTCCACTTTCGGCACCAGGTTAAGCCTGACCCGATCTGTATCCTAGTTGAAGGCTGGCCCCAAGGCTCGCGCCTGACTCAGACCTCATCTGCCCCAAGGCAGGCATCCGTTCCGGTACTCAATGACCACGGGCATCTCGCAGGCTGGCCCACTCCCTCCACAACTACTAAGGCGCACAACCGCAGGCATCGAAGTCCTTTACATCCCTTCTAGACTTCGGCATCCCAATCCAATAACAGGCACCTAGCTTGGAACATCAGGCACCAAGCCTGGAACATCAGGCACTTGGCCTTCTCAAGATGGTCCCATAGCTCTTCAAGAGCTATCCATCAAGAGTTATACACAAGACAAAGGAACCACTGGCATATGTAGTGTTGATTGAGTCTGTCCCCAGCCCATATGGTGTTACTTATTCTCCCTCGTGCGTATGGGCTCGCACGATATCATCAAATAAACCGGCCCTCTCGGCCCATTTGTGGAGTCCTGTGAATCATCACATCTCCACATGCATATAATGCATTAACCATACCATCATAGTATCATAGGAAATAATCCAGATGCCAACTCTTGCAAGAAACTGCATGCTTACGCATGTCATGGAACTATCGCATGCTTCAGTTATACCATTACATTATTGTATCAAGACATATCATGCGTTACATAAACAAACCATATGTCAATAATCCTTATATTATAACATCATAATTCATATGCCTTTTTATGCATATTGTATCCGTCATGAGTATTGAACATTAAATACTTATCATCAGGTAGTACATGAAAATGTCAATATACCTTGACATAATGTCATAATTCCTATGCATATCGCTATTATTGTATAGATACCTTATCACTATAAGAACCATATGTTCATAAGCATCGTCAGTATGTTTTCATCAAGGTGTCAATCACTTTTCAATAATCATTTCGACATTTAAGTACATCGTTAAATTTCATAATTATCGTCTTGAGTCTTAATCTCTCGGCATATATTCCTCCTTCCCAAAGGAAATTTTGGTGAAATTCATTACTAGTGATACCATCATTAGTTAAATCATCTTATCTCAAAATTAAAATCCCTTGATTTTTACATCCATTTACAGTTTGGTTCATTGATACCAATATCGCTATTGCAAATACTATTTCCATCATGATCATGCTTAATTGATTTGCACGGGAATTTGTTGATCAATGTTGACTTATTTAACAATTAGTACTTCAAAGAATTATTTTCTTATCTCATCGAGTTCGTCACGTTCGATACCAGTTGATTTCATCATAAATTGACCCCTTCCTCCAGTTGGGCAAAAGACTTTCTTATAAAATAGTATCATTATTCAAGTTGTGCAACATTCCTTCCTATATCTTCCAAGTTATCATTACTTGGTCATCATGTAATTTCATACATTACTCTTCCCAACTTGGGTAATACCTGAAAAATAAATTCAAGAAGATATATGTAATCCACTTATCCACATAATAAAATTACCTGACCATACGTCTTGTTGCCCATAATTCATTCATATAGTGAGTCACCTATGGAAAACTTTACAATGTGGCTGTTTGTCATGCACACACTTATCCTTTCCCATCATTTTATCATACCGTCCAAGTTCCATAAAATTATTATCATAATTATTCAACTTCATTGGTTGATTGCCAATATTTCTTCTTTAGGTGCATCATCATTAGATAGACCTTACAGTGATGCCTTTAGAGTACCCAAGTTATGTTTATACCAAATTCTTCCAAAAGATTCTATCAATCACGGAGATGTGGTTCAATATCCACCAAAAGTCGAAGAAGTGCTTCGAGTCTCGTGACTAAAGAAGCTTTTTCCTAAAATACTACAATACTCTTCTTTTATGTTCCATAATAGGTTGTCTTCTTCTTACTGATTTACTATCTGATCCAAGTTGGGCATAATCACCTGAACTAATCCTTAGTTACCATCCTTAAAAATTTGCAAGTTTCTCCTTTCCCTTTTTCCTTTAGACAACTTTAACCATTATATACAATTAACCTTGAATCACGAACCTCAGGTAACATTATACTCAACATCTAATTGAAATTGAAGTATGTACGATTTGCCACTGAGACTGACATATACCATCATGTAGCTTGATGATGTTTAATATACAAATTATATGAGTAGTAAAATGAGCAAATACATGTAATCTGCATGAAAATTGTAATGCAAAATTAAACTTATTAGAAGATCATAATGAGAGAGTTGTGTTCTTGTAATAATAGACCAGAGAAATGCCAAGAATATATCAGTCCTTAGATCCCAAAAATGGATAGCTAATTAAAGAAAAACTGTAATGTGATGTGAGTCACTAAATGATCCCATCAATCCACTAATTCACTTTTCAAATGATCAAATATCATATTTCTAACAGTGACATCAAGTCACCCGCATATGCATGCAATGATAGCCAGACAATGTAATCAGTCACTCAATATCAAGATTCATCACTGAAGAAGCATAAAATAAGAGCCAAATTTATTCAAGAAAGTTTTGAAGATTCTTGATTCATTTCAATCTATTGTTTTATATATTTTTCCCCTACTGCTTGTCATGCAGTCAACCATTGCCAAATTTGAAACTGTGATTGATTATGCAAATTAGCAATTTAGTATTAAAACTTATAGAATTGTCTCAACATAAAATCAAAATTCCAATGAGTAAAGCTTAAGAATATTAGTGGCAATATTGTTTTAAGAAGGTACATGAATTCTGAAAGAAAATTCACCATGACTTTTGAAATGATATGTCACACCAATATTAAGTGTTTAGATTCATGACCTCATGTGCTAGGATACATTGACATGATGTGTTGTATCTGTTTAAGCAATCATAACTTAGGAGAATTAAATAGACCGCTTTTAACAAATTTATTGAATGTATCTTTAGACTGTTATGGCTATTAAATGATTACTCTAAGGAATTTTAAGAAATCAAGCAACCAAATAAATATTCCACACCATAAAGAAGAGACACTGCCACCCGACCCAAAACCGGATCGGATGACTGGGAAGGTTATCCCTCCCCAACACCAAATAAAATCGTTTTATTAATTATATGGCCTGCCTGCAAGCGCACCTGCGAAGGCAACACCATCCCTCACATTACAATACATTTTAGGCATAATAATTTCTTGGACAAGACATAAAATTGTCTGCAAAGACATAATACATAAGATCATAAGTTTGCGGTCATGGATATGCGTGTTCTTGCAAATTCCATTGTTCTTTTCGACAACAACGTCGAAAAATCTGCACACACTATAAAGTCAACAATACCATTTACACAATCAATAGTACCTTTTTCTCATCTAAGGTAGATAATTTTTCCTTCAACAATTCAATTTACTGATATGAAAATGAATAACAAGTATCATTCACCATCCGTTAGGATCTAGACTATCTCTTCATTACACATTAAAACCAATAATTTGTATCTAACCCAAAGTTAGTAATACCAATTCATCTGTAATTTAAAATATAAATTTAATCCAATTCTCAAAAGTTAAAAATAAAAAATAAAAACATATTTTCATGGAGAGATACTAAATGTTAGGTACCAGAACCTAATCACATATCCCTTAATAATGACTACATGATCTCTCTATATAGATATCCATCCATTGCACATATTGCCTCTTTATTAGGCCAACCACTATTATTACATATACATTTTGATTTAACTCCATATATGCCCGCCTTGGGATCATCATCATATCATCTTTCAAAAAGCTTTGTAATGGTTTTCCCAACCAAATGACAAATACATAACAAGAAAATACTAATCGTCTAATGTCCATCTTCTATCTTAAAGGACAGATATTACAGTATTTGAAAGGCAAGTGTAAGTCTAAATTAAGAACAGAACATTCTAAATCTATGTCCGCAAGATTGGGCATCTTAATTTCATGAATGCACCAAAGCTCCATGAAAAGTCAAGAAAAAGAACTTTACAAGAATTAAACTCAGTTAAAAGCACAACTTTCCGTTTCCAAACTGCTCTATATTTGTTCAGTTTGCACTATGTGCTCTACCTCTATTGTATATAGATAATCAATTTGATTTTTCATTAACTTCCTGTTATAGTTCCTCTACAAATATAAAACAAGATATTGGAGTTCAGTTTGAATCGGCCAAATCTTAATCTCAAAAACTTACTCACTTCAAACTCTTTGATTTCATGTGATGAATCCCATGATTCATTGTGCTTCTTCTTTTTTTTCTTTTTTTTCTTTTTTTTATAATGCATCTCCAAATATAGAAACAAAGAACATATTTTACGTTTTGCCTTGCAGCAATAAGGTACATTAGGTTATTAACCAATCTTAGAAACTGACTTGGCGTCAATGTTTTGCAAATCTCTAATTTTTTTATTTAGAAACTTTATAAAATTCAAATAGTTTATATAAATATAAATGGTTCACATAATTACTTCTTCATAGAAAAATTTAGGTATATAACTTATTTCAAGCAATGTAGCTTTTACAATATTTCTAAAAGCACTCAATTTTAAAATATAAATACCCAAGCAGTTGTTCACCGCAGATAAAGTAACAGGTAATACCTAGGATAGTTCTAGTACTATAGATTTTGAAAGTATCTCTAACAGTATACATTTTCAACTATAACTACCTAGACATTTATTCAATGATCAACTAAAATAACAGAAAACTCCAGGCGCACAACATAATTCTAATTGTGCAGATTTGAAAGTATCTCCAATCAACTATTCACTGTACATATAATATAAGTAAAAATTCTAGCAGCATGCATTTCCAGATATAAATATCTATTCAACTATTCATTGTTCAGATAAAATAATAAGAATTTCTAACATCATGCATTTCCAAATATAAATATCCAATCGACAATTCATCGTTCAAATAAAATAAACAAAAGTTCTAACCAAAGTTTGGGAAAAATCATTGAATGAATGCACTATCACCTTCCAACCATGAACTATCCACCAATTCCCACAAGGCAATATGAATTGCCAATCTGATTCCTCATAGCTTCAACAACCCTTCTGATTATGATAAAGTAGGTTCCTGAATTGGGTCAAAATGGGGATATTCGTGGGGAAGCCCAGTCAAAAGCGGCATGGAGTAATTGCCCATCTAGCCCAATTGATGATTCTGTTTATATAATGCAGGGATGTGGTGATACCAAATCCTTGGCTCAAGGTAAATCGGTGCATGCACACATGTTTATATATGAAGACATTTTAATGAGTAAGCTTGTGACTATGTATGGCAGGTGTGGAAGCATGAATGATGCACGCCAATTGTTTGACAAAATGCCTAAACAATCGGTGTGACAATCAGTCTTATATCAGAGATAACTAAATATCTATACTAGCAAAGGGAAGGAATGGCCCACGGCCCGCCATATCTATGATGCGTAAAACGCACAGCATGGCCAACCCGCATAGGGAATAATGGCCCGCCAGAGATCATTCATTAGAAGAACGGCCCGCCATAGTTATGCATTCGCTTCCATTATGGTTTAACGGATGGTGCAATCAAGGAGGGGTTGATGAAAAAATCATTCATATAAAGCGGCACTTTGATCTATCATTCATTTCCATCGTTCTTGAATTTTTGGAAAGCATATTACAGAATTCCACAGAATTAGTTAAAAATTGCAGTTATTTGAATTTATTTTCTATCAATTTCAAACTCCTCCGAACGAATTGCAAGATTAATTACAAACTGCAAATTAACTCTCACCATTTGAACAATAGCTGGACCGATACCATTAAGAATTAATAATTAACCGTCGAAATTGACATACCTGAAAATGATATCCATAAATCAATCCTCCTGCACGCTGCAAATTAATTATCGACCTGATCTCTTCGCTTCTTCATGATTACAGGCAGACATAACAATACAAGGACGCTACCATAACAAGCACGGTGAATTGACATCCAAATGCAGAGCATGCAAAGGCAGACACACACACAATACATTGACATCCAAAAGCAGGCAGACACACAACTTCTCAAAACATTCAAATGCAGACATACAGACAGAGACTGGATTAACAAAGAGAATGATAGTTCTGCGTGGGAAAAGAATGTATATGTAAAGCCACCGCCTAGCTTTTTAACAACGGCTCGGGAGATCCACGATCTCATAATGCGGAGTAGATTAGAGTCAGACCATTTTGTCCTGATAATGAATAAACCGTTAAATCTTACAATGTTTTCCCAAAAAAAAATAAAAAAATTAAAGATGATAGTGATCAAATACCTCCCTTGGACTCACCATGTTAATTTCTGTTTCAAAACTGATCCAATTATTCCTTTTTTTTTTCAGAATTTGCTCATGAATCGATCTGATGGGCATAGATTCGAGACAAGTTTAACAATTCCACGGAAATATTGTAGACTTTTCAGCCACATAAGGGCTAATTCAACAAACGCACATTCAGAAAACATATAGAGAATGAGAAACACAGACCCCAAAGCTTATCTTAATGCACAAACCCTGAAGCATCTTAAAGTATGCCCAATTCGTATATTAATTTTCAACAGAACCTCTGAAGCTTGATGAGTACCAGATTTTTTTTTTTGAAGACTTATCAAACCAATATCAATGGCTGTCAGCGATAGCTGCTTCAAGGGCTTCTTCTGGAACCCAAATCATTAGGTCCGATGATCGAACCCTCTGCAGATTAGAAAAACTACGATTTCGAAACCCAAATCATTAGGTTCCAGGCTCAGAAATTTTCTCAGCGGCAGCCAAAATTTAAATCACACTAAACAAAAAAGTTGCATGCATTTCATAAAATACAACAACAGATAAAGCATGCCCGCCTTAATCTTTTTGCATAAGATATATCGATCAGTGTTTTGCACCAACATAAACATGAACCCCTCTATCAGTGTTTTCCTCTTAATCTTATATGTTTTGTCTTCATTTCCAACATGAACCCCTCTATCAGTGTTTTCCTCTTAATCTTATATTATTTGTCTTCATTTCCAATAAATTACTTGCCTATATTCAACGGCGCCAATCCAAGCGGAGAAGCCATGTATAATACATGCATTTGTCATCAATATTAATGTCAGACAGGCAAAATTCCCCTGTACGCTTTGTCTGCGCTATCGCTACTTTTTAAACACCTTCATGGTTTTAAGCCAACAAAGCAACGTGGCCAGGACACATCCACTTGACTACACAAAATCTATAATTCAAAAAACAAAAATTAAAAGGGATGTAAACAATTTGGCAAGTTCTCGAACAAAACAAACAAAGCTCCTTAAAGCCTTTGATAAAATTATTAACTATCAAATAAACTCCTGCAATATAGTGTGCATAAAGACGTGCACACATCAAACCAACAAAGCAAGATGACTCAAATATTCACCATAATATACAGGATGTAAAAACAAAGCAAGATGACTCAAATATTCACCATAATATACAGGATGTAAAAACAATGAACTGAAGATCCTAGAAAGTTGTTCATCCAATTTGACGAGATCTCTAAGCAAGCATCAGCAAAGCACTGACTGCAACTATCCATCCATGAGCCAAATCAAGCAATTTCTTCAAATTTCCTAATAATAACTTGCTAAGATTGTATTTCCAAATACATGCACATGTAACACGAATAACCTTCACTTTACAGATTGAGAACAGTAAGCAATGTGTGCGTAAAAACTGAAATTTAGGCCAACCCAATTCCCAATTTGAAACGAGTAAAAGAAAAAATATACAAGGATTAAAATTGGGCCCAAACCAAGTCACAGTTTGAAGCGAAAAGCATAACCAACAATATATAAGAACTGAAATTAATTCAATAGTTTGAAGTAATGAGCACACCCAGCAAAATATGACTGCAACGGAGCGCAACCGAATTCACAGTTGGAAGCATTAAGCGTACCAACAAGATGTAAGAATAGAAACGGAGCAGGATCCCACGGTTTGAAGCAAAACGCATACCCAACAATATATACAGAGTCAAATTGAGGCTGCCACAATTCACACTCTGACGCAATAGACATACCCAACAAAATGTAAGGATTGAAGCTGAGGCTGGCTAAATCCACAAGTTTATTAAAGGACTAGAATTGAGGCCGACCCAATTCAGGATTAGAAGCAATAAGCAAACTCAACAATATATGAGGATTAAGGATTGAAACTGAGGACAACCGAACTTACACTTTCGAGCAAAAACCATACCCAACAACATACAAGAATTGAAACCGAGGGACCATAAATGATACAACATCCCCCTTTCACCGGCAAGGCAATGTCCAGTTAATGTTTAATAATAGAAAAATTTGATACATAAATATATTAATACATTTCTCATTAAAGTAATAAATATCAAGAAATAATAAAAAATTTCAACATAAAAATTCCCATAGGCCCTAGGTTTCCCGCTCTGATACCATATGTAACAGCACAAGTAAAACTAAAACTAATATCAAAAGAAAAACAATTCTTTCAATGAAATTATACCTGTATTTTCTCGCTGCGAAGAGACCACAAGATTTGGGGACGACTCTCCTCCCAACCGTAGGCTCAATTGTGCAGGATTCTGCTACAACTGGCCACCCCCGAGCCCTCAATCAACGACTACTGCCAGTATTCCTAAGTCTTAGTATTCTCCCAAGAGAATGAAGATAGAACCTCAGAATGATCGAACCCCTTCCATCCTCCTCATCATTCCTTAAATAGAAAAAAAACATTGGATGGGAAACCACATGCACACCTCCATATGTCTGCATGCCACATGCCCACCCTCCATGTGTCGGCATGCTAATTTTTGATCATTTTCTTATTTTATTTATTATTATTATTATTTTTTATTTTG
>APFE030625026.1:0-14946 GCA_000404065.3 Pinus taeda | reverse complement strand
TAAGGTTTATTCATTAAGAAATTGTTGCCACATAAATTATAATAAGAATAAATACATAGTAATACATGGAAGATAATACTCGTCATTAGAGGACTTATCGCCATGATTCATGTATCTATTACTTAATACAGATTGTTTAAGTTGAGACATTAAGTTTGGAAGTATGGACCAAGTGGGAGAATGTTAAGCTCCATTAAAGTTTTTCCAACTGCTGCCTACAGTTATGGCAGTAAACTGCAGTCTTTCCTTAATTTTTGGAAACCAACTGCAATAGTTTCCTTAAATTAAGGAAATCAACTGTAGTTAATTAATTTTCTGGTTGGAGCTTTTGAAGGGGTCCATTACTCCATCTGGAGTTCTCTACCTTGATCTGTGGAACACCTGACACATATCCATTAGAAGCTTGATGGAAGCTTGGCTATAAATTCATATGTTTGGTCCACAAGCTAGCATCTCAATCCCTTTCAGTTGTTTACACCATCTAGTTGAGAGAGCATAGCTTAGAAGTGCCTTCAGATTTTCTGTGATTTTTATTTTGCTTGGATTGAAGAAGATGGAGTGCTTTTGAAGTGAAGAAGCAAGTGGACTGTGCAGCAAGAGCGTCATCAATGGCTGGAGGTATTCCTGGACTTCTAAAGTTTAATTTTGAGATTCTTTAAAAAGATTTAGAATCGCTGTAGATTTCTTACATCTCCGTCTTCCTATTTGACTCCCTGTATCCGTTCAAAATACATCATCGACACTGAATTGTTAAAAACCCAAAGCCAAAACAAGAAAATGTTTTACAAGTTTTTTTTACATTTCAAAATATTAAAAAACATATTAAGGATCACAGAAATCCTATCTCTAGTCTTTCCGGTGTTTTTAATTTTTAATTTTTATTTTTTAATCCCCTTTTTATAATTTTTTAAAACTTGATCCTAATGAAACCATACTTTCAACAAAATAATAAGAAATTTAGCAAAACATTATCAAACAATCAACCAGCCATACATATTCCTAGTGTCTTGTCTGAAGACGTCGATGTAATTCCTTGCTTCGAATCGCGGCAAATTTGTGTGCCAACCATGTTCCAAAACGTCCCCTATCTGCAAATTGAAACAGTGAAAGATATAACGAAACAAACAAAAGTGGTCTCAGGTGTGAATCAGTGAGCAGGTATATAATATTAATAATAGTGATCACCTCTCGTGAAAGACTGCAGTCCGAAATCTTTTGCAGAGTTTCCTTTAAATATTTCTCTGAGAAGCTTTCTGCCTCTTCCATAACTTTCTCACCGGGAAAGGCAATGAGGGAAGCCCGATATAAATTGACCATGCTTCTTATGTCTTCCTTTGTCTCACTAAGACATGATACAAACTACCCAATTTGGTTTCTGAAATGTTTCCATCGCTTTGGAACATGGTTGGCACACAAATTTGCAGCGATTCGAAGCAAGGAATTACATCGACGTCTTCAGACAAGACACTAAGAATATGTATGGCTGGTTGATTGTTTGATAATGTTTTGCTAAATTTCTTATTATTTTGTTGAAAGTATGGTTTCATTAGGATCAAGTTTTAAAAAATTATAAAAAGGGGATTAAAAAATAAAAATTAAAAATTAAAAACACGGGAAAGACTAGAGATAGGATTTATGTGATCCTTAATATTTTTTTTAATATTTTGAAATGTAAAACAAACTTGTAAAACATTTTCTTGTTTTGGCTTTGGGTTTTTAACAATTCAGTGTCGATGATGTATTTTGAACGGATACAGGGAGTCAAATAGGAAGACGGAGAAAATGTTAGAACTTGCGAAACTGGAGTTCAGCATCTTTCAATCCATACAGAAGACAGAGTTAGAGTCCCTCTTGAGGTGATGCGAAATGTGTGGATGAATATATCTTCCTTACAATGGAAAAGAAAAGAAGAAATGGATTTATAAAATCCGTGAAATTTGCATGTGCAGATGGTGGAATGATTCAGGTTCGCCTCAGATTACCTTCACTCGACATGCAAGGAATTACATCGACGTCTTCGGACAAGACACTAAGAATATGTATGGCTGGTTGATTGTTTGATAATGTTTTGCTAAATTTCTTATTATTTTGTTGAAAGTATGGTTTCATTAGGATCAAGTTTTAAAAAATTATAAAAAGGGGATTAAAAAATAAAAATTAAAAATTAAAAACACGGGAAAGACTAGAGATAGGATTTCTGTGATCCTTAATATTTTTTTTAATATTTTGAAATGTAAAACATTTTCTTGTTTTGGCTTTGGATTTTTAACAATTCAGTGTCGATGATGTATTTTGAACGGATACAGGGAGTCAAATAAGAAGACGGAGAAACTGTTAGAACTTGCGAAACTGGAGTTCAACATCTTTCAATCCATACAGAAGACAGAGTTAGAGTCCCTCTTGAGGTGATGCGAAATGTGTGGATGAATATATCTTCCTTACAATGTAAAAGAAAAGAAGAAATGGATTTATAAAATCCGTGAAATTTGCATGTGCAGATGGTGGAATGATTCAGGTTCGCCTGAGATTACCTTCACTCGATATCGCCACGTGGAGTACTACACTTTGGCTTCCCCAATCCCCTTCTACTCAAAAAAAATCATCTGAGTCCGAGGCAGGTGTTACTGCAGTCCACCTGCTCCTATGAGCACAAAGCTCCTGTGTACACAGCCACAAAGGCAATCTGCCACCACCGGGCAAATCTGCCAACTTCAATATGCCACCACCGGGCAAAACACCGATCTGCTTCCACCAAGCAGATCACAGAGCTCTGGTTTGCCACCACCGGGCAGGTCCAATCACGGAACCCCAATTCGCCACCACCGGGCAAATCAAATCTGCTGCCACCGAGCAGAAATCTCCACGTGCCACCACCGGGCAACTCCTGTAGATGGTTTCTGGCTCACCACCAACCATCACATTATAGTGACAAAAGATGGTTTCAGGCTGACCACAAACCATTACAAAGTGGTTTTGAGATCGCCACGAACTTTCAAATGCCTTTACAAGGCTTACATTCAATATTTCAACATTTGGAGTTTCTCGTACATACAATTACTATTACAACATACTAGGGAGTCTATTCCACAAACCACACTAACTCAAACACATATCTATTTTGTTGTCCATGATAAACATTGTCGTTGCTCCTTTACCTCATCTGTGAGAGGTCCACCAGAACACAGGCACTCACAGCCCCACGAAGAGAACACAATTTTCCCTTCAAGAACAATTTTCAAGCATA
Source organism: Pinus taeda (assembly GCA_000404065.3). Classification (NCBI taxonomy): domain Eukaryota; kingdom Viridiplantae; phylum Streptophyta; class Pinopsida; order Pinales; family Pinaceae; genus Pinus; species Pinus taeda. The sequence continues at coordinate 11,702 of APFE030625026.1, read as the reverse complement.
CTACCTCATGCTTGCTAACAATCTGCCAGAGGATCTCGATCATCCTTCAATCTCTGATGTAGCTGTCATGTCTTCTCATATCTGGTAATAAATCATTCCTGCAAATAGATTTGTCTATTGTTGGAATTGGCCAAATTCCAACATAGATTTACACTGGTGACACTAGTTTGCCAAGCTAAATGTCACAACAATCTAATTCTTTTAACCAGATTTACATAAATGCATTTACATGTTAAGTTGATCAGTCCTCAACATGAAACAGAATAACTTACGAAGACAATTTATTTCATCAAAGGAGATATGTTGAAACTTTTAGTATCATCTTTACCCAATCAAGGCTTCCACACCTGCAGAAGACCCAACAAACCTCCATACACAGACTCCATCGGTCCACGATCTTCCTTTACCGTGAAGGCGGAGGGCACAAACAAGAAACTTAAACCATGATAAGCTCCTTGACAACGAGCTCTTTGCCTCACTGCATGAGACACGACGGGCTCCTTGACCATGACAAGTGCCACACCACGCTTCCTCATTCTCGATATACGCCATGTCTCGCAGACGGTAATCCCAAGCTTACGGATGAGCGGAAGCTTGGCCCAGAAACCAGACATCGCCGACTGGTATTCACCTTCGCCGCAAGTCTGCATCCAACAAGTGCTTCACTGCAAATTCCAGATGCCGAGTCCACTGATCAATGTACTCGTCCTTGCCCAGAACACTGATGAATTCTTCCTGCGGATAATCCAATTGCAAGGCGTCCAAACTTGCCCTGGCATTGCCGCCCCGGACATCGACATAGATCTCCAAGCAGCGCTCAAGCCAATCGTTCATTGTCAGTTTCTCTAAAATCACCTGCACAGCCAAATGGCCTATTTTCGCCCCAAGTTCCTTGTCAGGAATGATCCACTTTGCATGCTTTTTATATAGATCATCAAAAGCTACATTGAATGCCTTGAGCCTCTGCTTTAGCAGATCCCGAGCAGTGGCTCGACCGCCCGAGAATAGAATCAAACCCTCTCTGCTCAACAGGGCTGAGAGTGATACCAATAATACTCTTTATACTGCTGATGCTCCATTAACCAAGCATCTCCAAGAAGATCCCCAAGCTTTGTTCAATTCCATCAAGAAGAATCCTTTTCTGAAAGCTTTCACGCCGCCAACTGCGCTCTATGACTAGTACCTGGGTCAGGATTGATCTATATGGATCCTCTAGCAGTTGATTATAGTAATCCAAAAGAAAACTTACCAGCATTGGAACGCCGCCATCAGAAGGAGCAGGTCTCTGTCTTTGCAATTCCACCTGTGTCAGCAACTCCCAAAATATTTGGCATCCACATTAGATACATCTTCTTCGTCTCTGTAATTCCAGCGACACTGGTGATAAGCAGTAGCGAAAAGATGTGGCATGGCAAAAGTTCCTGTAAGACTGGCGTATTGCCTCATAACATCCTTGGGGCCAGGACCGATGAAAAAATAAATAAATAAAAAAAAATCCATCCACAATACCGCTCTCGGCCATCCACATGGTATGGATTCCATCAGCATTGGCATCAGAGTCAGAAGCAGAGTTTCCATCCCACCCGGGAGCCAGAACATCTATTTTCATTTCAGCCGCATTTAGCCAGAAAAAACCAGTTGTGTATTCCTTGCTGTGAGACAACATGAAAGGAATGGAACCGTAAAGTCCAAAGGGTGAGTCGCTAATGTATTCAAAGACGTAGCTTATGATCATCTTGACCTTACTGCCGCCCTCGGAGGCCAAGCCTGCGTTCATCTCGACGATTAGAGAATCCACGACATTCCTGAGCTTGTGCATGGGAGTCGAACACTCGTCCTCGAAGTCGCGGAGAATGGCAATCGCCCGTTTCAGCCTGTTCTTATTTTGAGCGTGACGACTGACAATCAATGCTGCTACAGCACAGGCTGTGGCCGCACATACTACCGCGGTTCCGACTGCTGCCTTGCTGCTATTCATTTGATTTCTCTATACAAATGACTCTGAAAAACCAGAACGGAGTTGTAGGCGAAAAAAAAATGTCAAAAAGATCAGGCCACCCTCGTGGGATTGGACTTCCGGACCATCAAAACCCCAAACGGAAATGAGAAGTAAAAGAAAAACGGTAAGGGAATCGAGAGGAAATTTGGTGGGATTTGAGCACAAATGAACAACAACCAGATGAATTTATGGTGAACAGAAGCACTGCCACGCCAGCGCGCGAGGCCGAAGTCGCCAAGCTGAGATAATCAAATGGAAGCAAACACTCAATAATCTATTCTATTAATTCATCTATTCTCACACAATTGAACATCAACGCCGCAAATGATGCAAATATGCCTGGTAAGTAATAGAGGAAGGAAATTTTGACGGAGCTGCAGATGACGGCATCGACCCAGATTCACCATGCGACACCAAACACGACTCCTGATAGCCTCTGCACCTCCTCATCCTCGAATCTCTAGGTGCCCCACGAAGGCAAGCTAAGCCAACAACGTATTGAGCACGGCCGAGATCCGCAGGATCGGAGAATTCACTGGATTGTAGTAACTTTTTGAGTGCCTGTAATGGGTCGCATTGGTAATGAAAGATTGGTATCTCTGCAGCCTGTTGTTGCTTCATTCAATTGCTTGGCACAGTAGGTCAGTAGTGGAAAGTCTTCGATATTGCCTGAGTGGACTGAGCCGCGATTCTCTGCGTATGAGATTTATTCTGAGAGAGCAACTCTGGTTGTTGCTCGTCTCGGCGTATGCCCCGCTAATTCCCACATATAAAGCAACGACCGCTACGGTCAACACAGCATGGAAATTATCGCTGGGTTCTGCGCCCATGGTGACTGATAACGCAGGAACGAATACTGCGACACTATCGAGGACTGCACTATCCTAACCGTATTTATATACATGGCGACGGGCTTGAGATTCTCTGAGAAGTTCGAATTGAAGCACATCCAAACTTTCTGCCTTGGAATCACAGATATTTTTGCATTCCAGGAGTGAATACTCTCGGAGCGTCTCGCTGAATGTCATATGGAAATTGTAACCAATTCCATGTATTTCTACGTTACCCGGATCCAGGAGATCCACACGCCGGGATGTAATATTCATCCACCCGATTCTCTGTAGAATCAAACCTACGCGTCTTCGCTGCCACAGCCTTACGGTTCTCTCAAACAGATATGATGGACAAACAAACATATACTACACTCTTTATTTTCCCTCAGCCCAGGAGGGGCCAAGCCCAGAAGGGCCAGGCCCTCACAGGCTTTGATACCAAGATAAAATTAGCACAATCAATATATTTTCTAATAATTAATGAATGAGGAAATTACAAGATATTTATACAATCAATAGTCTCAAGATAGGGATTCTATCTTGGACGTACACTAGTGTGGTTGAGAGATTCTCTCAACCACACACTAAACTAGAGAAAACTAAATTCCTATTATATAGGAACAAACTCCTCAAATGGAGAATTACAACCATAGACAAGTAGGAATTAATTATTTCCAACTGTCTTCTGTATGGATTGAAAGATGTTGAACTCCAGTTTCGCAAGTTTCGCAAGTTCTAACAGTTTCTCCGTCTTCCTATTTGACTCCATGTATCCGTTCAAAATACATCATCGACACTGAATTGTTAAAAACCCAAAGCCAAAACAAGAAAATGTTTTACAAGTTTGTTTTACATTTCAAAATATTAAAAAAAATATTAAGGATCACAGAAATCCTATCTCTAGTCTTTCCCGTGTTTTTAATTTTTAATTTTTAATCGTTTTTTATAATTTTTTAAAACTTGATCCTAATGAAACCATACTTTCAACAAAATAATAAGAAATTTAGCAAAACATTATCAAACAATCAACCAGCCATACATATTCTTAGTGTCTTGTCCGAAGACGTCGATGTAATTCCTTGCTTCGAATCGCGACAAATTTGTGTGCCAACCATGTTCCAAAACGTCCCTTATCTGCAAATTGAAACAGTGAAAGATATAACGAAACAAACAAAAGTGGTCTCAGGTGTGAATCAGTGAGCAGGTATATAATATTAATAATAGTGATCACCTCTCGTGAAAGACTGCAGTCCGGAATCTTTTGCAGAGTTTCCTTTAAATATTTCTCTGAGAAGCTTTCTGCCTCTTCCATAAATTTCTCACCGGGAAAGGCAATGAGGGAAGCCCGATATAAATTGACCATGCTTCTTATGTCTTCCTCTATCTCACTAGGACATGATACAAACTTCCCAATTTGGTTTCTGAAATGTTTCAAAACGTATGAAATACAAATAAAATAATAAAATTACTTATGATTATTAATGTTCACTAAGATTTTGAGTAGTTTAATAAAAGATAAACAATTAATCAGTAAAAACAATGATTTATCGAAACTATTTTCCAAAAACATTAAAATTAATGTTACAAGATCACAACATTTCCACTGCGAAGTGAGTACATACCTGCAGAAACAGGGTATCCATGTAATCGAAGAGTTCGAAAGCCCAAGGCAGTTGAATTGAGATTAGTAATAATACTTTTTGTCCCACATCCAATGTCTTTTTGGCTCCAGTAACTGCACTCCAAACATTATGTTCAGTGCAGTGCAATACAGTATGTTCCGTTCCGTAACAGGGAATACAGTGTTATTCCGAAAATCTCTAACACTATTAATAAATTAGAAAAATTCTTTATGTCTAACCAAACCAAACCAAACCAATACCGTGTTATTCCGTATCTCTAACCAAACCAAAACAGAAAAATTCTTTATGTCTAACCAAACCAAACCAATACAGTGTTATTCCGTATCTCTAACCAAACCAAACCAATATGAATGATTTATCAGATTTAGGAAAAAATAACTTTAAAAAATGATTAATTAAAATTATTTAATATTTTATTTTCCTGAATTAATTAAATGTATTCCATATGCAAAACATAAATAAATAAACAAGACAGGCTGCAGGGCAGCTAGTCCCTGCCCTGTCAATAGTATTGCAGATTTGAGCTTGAAGGCTCGGCAAGCCATTCGGTGAAAACTTCACAGCGCAGCTAAAAGGGATTACTAAGAATAGTTCAGCAGCAAGCCAGGGAAGCCACGCCTGAGAGTTGCGAGGCAGCTGCACAAGCTTTTTGTTCCCCAGAAAGCCAAAATGACACCATCCACGAACCAGTACTGTGAACAGTATAGCACACTGATCAATAATAACATCGTCTAACTTCAAATGCTGGTGACTGATGGAGCCACCGCCTATGAGGGAACCGTTAGTATTGTGGGATCCGATATCAAATCATTGAGTTCAGTAATTGTAAAGTGATTAATGTTGTAACTTGTAAGATAGAGTTTAATGTATTTTAAATAGCATGAAAAATGGATGGTCTCCCACTATACCAATTGCGCCCCATTGCGAGTACAAGCAAGAGTAGATTTTAAGTGTAAGTTTTAGCACATCAGTATTATTGGTGAGCGATGGATTCACCGCTATTAATATATATTGTGTAATGGAGGCAGGCCCACTACGAAAGAGGAATAATTGCTTTATAATTGTAAAGCGACTAAAGTAATAAGATGCCACTGGCGCTCTTTTGCGAGTACGAGTAGGATTGAAGGGGAAGTTTCAGCGTAGCAGTTACCTCAAAGTAAAACAATGTTCGATCCACAAGGGACGAAGTTATATGATTATAGGGACCATAAGTGCAAACATCCTCATGTTAAATTAGAACACTTTAATTTTTTTATTATGTTCAGGACACGCGGACCACGCTGCCAACGAGACACCATATTAAAACATAAATTCTTATTTTTTCAAAAATTAGGATGGAATCAATTCCTCATGCTTTAAACGGTCAAACTTCTTACCTTCTTTAAAATAGTTTGAAGCAGAAACGTTATATAATATCTTTTTACGCACCGTAGTTTTTTAATACTTCCTCCATGACAGAAAGGTTTTCTTATATTAAATTTTAACCAGCTCAAGCATAACGCATGAGCGAAACATGGCGTAGGACAACCGTGTCGTGGCGTCGGATGCTCCCCCATCGTCGGTTCCGCCTGCAGGCCGGCCTAAGTCATCGTCTTCTTCGTCGTCCTTCTCTAGACGCAACAGCACAGGGTGGTTCGTTTGGTAGGGAAAGTTCAACCACGAAATTTTGGAAGACGTTTTAGGGGATGGTATTTTCAGTGCGGATGGAGAGCAATGGCGAAAACAACAGAAGTTGGCTAGTTTAGATTTCTCCACCAGAACTTTGAAGGAGTTCAATAGTGTTGTTTTCCGAGAGAATGCAGTGAAGCTTTCCAAAATTCTACTCGAAGCGTGTAAAACAGAACAAACGATAGAGATGCAAGTAGGTTAAATCCTCCTCGAGCTGGAATTACATTTCCTTTTTTCTCTTGTTTCTCTTGCACTTATTTTAGCAGATAATTTGAAAAGAGAGACGTTGGAAAGTGGGAAAGTAACTAATATACATTTTGGTTATTCTCAGAAGAGACAGTTACTGTGGGAAAGCATTTAGATTCGTTTTTTTTTTTTTTGTTTCCTAATAATAACCAAATGTTATGGATATCCGGTAATTGATGAATGTTAATAGGGTCTCTTACTGAGGTTAACAATGGATTCAATCTGCAAAGTGGCCTTTGGGATTGAGGTGAACAACTTAACAAATACAAACTCTGGAGCAGAGGCATCTTTTGCAAAAGCTTTTGATACTGCAAATAGTCTGGTATTGTGGCGTTATTATGATATTACTTGTAAATTAAAAAGATACTCCAACATTTGGTCAGAGGCTACCTTGAAGGAAAACATGAAAAAGATGGATGATTTTGTGTACAAGGTCATTCAGAGCAGAAGACATGAGATAATTGTGCAAAATAACTATGTAAGAGAATACCCTCCCCAGGTTCCCAGTGTGCTAGCGCTGGTACTCATGACCTTGTTTCCCTGTCTCTAGCTGCAAAAATATTTTCAGGTAAAACCAGACTTGCTGTCTCGCTTTATTTCATCAACTGAGAAAGTTCCAAAGATTGACTCTGACAAGTTTCTACGAGATATTGTTCTGAATTTCACTATAGCTGGGCGTGACACAACTGCAGTTAGCCTTTCTTGGTTCTTGCACTTGCTTTGCAAGAACCCAGATCTTTATAAAAAGGTTTGCAGAATTCAAAGTCACAACGCTTCAAGGCGCTGAGCAATTGGTCCAGCGAACAGATGCCAGCCGTGCCCAAAAGAATCGTATCAGTGCGGACAACATCTGAGGCATCCCTGGTAAGAATTTCTTGCTTTTCTCATATTTACTTTTTAAGTGAACGAGTCAATAGCCGTCAAAATCCGGGTCGACTAATATGCATCAACAAATCTTAGCAATTTCGTAGAAAGCAATCATACACACTTCTGTAATTTAAATCGACTTCTGGCCCAAATCTATAATAAAATTAGGGATAAATCGAAATCTATAGTAAAATGAAGCATGCCTCACTTCTAGCTATAAATGGTAGAATAATATTAAGTATAATTGACTTCACAGTTCTAAGAGATAATAATTTTGTGCAGTAGACATTGCTGCGGTGCCCTTCTATCAACGCAGTGGCTCTCAGCGCAAACGGCTCGATTCTGTACTCCGGAGTTTGTGATCATTCCATCATTCTCTGGGGAAGGGAGGGTAGCGCAAAGCACAAGACCAGGTTCAACAAGCATACAACAACCTGAGCATAGATGAACGGGCACCACAACAGGTAGGTAATCTGTTGCCTGCAAAATACCATGGCTTAGAATAGCATGATATCTGGACAAAAATAGAAAATTAATTAGCAAAGTGTCTTACCAAATAATGCGTACAGGAGGTAAAAAAAATTACAATCGTTCCTGATAATGAGATGGCTGCTCTCGCCCTACACCTGGTGCCTGGTTCATCTGGTGAGTTCTCTACCTATTCAAGTGAATGAATCTGAATTTTATTGCAGCGCTTTAAGCAAAGAAATATTAACATTGTTAATTCAAAGTGTAGAGGAAAGTTGGCCCCTGTTAGATGTGGTGGCATGCGTGGTAAGCGTACACGATTACATGCCCTGGCAGGGGTACATATGTGGTGGCAGGGGTACATATGCTATTGTATTGTAGCTAGTTCACGATACATTCTCTTAACATTAAATGTTGGAGATTAATGCTAAGTATGAAGATAGCATTACTTCATCAAGCTTTGAAATTGTTATAATTACTTGTACTTTTCGCCTCTGTTTCCTAACTTTTGAGCCTGTATACCTCGTATTGAGGCCAAATAAGATGAACATTGTTTTGATTGGTTAGAAGGATAAGAAAATATAAAATATTGTATCGGTTAATGTGAAATGTGGAGAAACTTTGGTTTAAGTCAAAATAAGTTTATTGATTGCCGTGCCAAACTAATGCCATCGACCGAAATCGATTACTATAGTCCCTGCCAGCCCGGAGGGCAGGGACTAATAAATAAAGTTTACAGTGAATGACCTGTAAACATAATCAAGCGCTGATTTGATCGCATTTTTGAAATGCCTATCGATCCCCAAACGTTCAACGTTATTGACCATCCAAAGGCGTTGAATGATCAGATCACTAAATTCTCCATCTTCCAATGACATCAAACTGAATATGTTCCTTACTTCATCAATCAGTCGCTCAGCACGTTCACGGTAAGCGAGTTCCTAAGCATATGTAAATTAGAGGAGATAATAATTTTATTGTATGTATTCTAATTAAGCGATGAAAATATTATGCACAAGTAGCAGAGATTCAAAGCGAATTACCCCATAAGGCGTTGACAGAAACTGTATCACATCATCGTTCCAGAGGTTGGAATGATAACTGCCTGTGCGTCTTTGTATATCATCTTCATATGCAACGGTACTCAGACTCATGGACGGCCTGGAAAATTTCGGCTTGGCAAATTTCCATCGCCTCGGCATTCCAAGAATCCGGATTGTTTTGCAGAAAGGCTTAAGCTTATGAGTAGAACTACTCAAGGGTTTGTGCAGGCACACACACGATTTGGAAGCCAACGGTAAGACAGATATTAAATCGATTGCTGCTACCTCCACGCACAAATAAAATTTGACGAATCAAAATCTATACTGTTGAACCCTTCACTACCTTTTAGTTTATATAGAGGTTTTACGCCCACGGAGGATACTCAATTTTTGTTGGTTTCTCCAACATGTTGACTATGATGCCTTACCTAATCTGCTCACCCATCACCTAATCATGTAGAGCAGGGTTAGAACGAAATTTATATGTACCGCGAGAGCGAAAGGTTGGTGTATCATTTGCATTTACTAAAAATGTGTTCTTTATCCATTAAATCATTCAAAAAATTAATTTCCAATTGTCATTTCAAGTATGTAGACTTTTACTATTTTTGTTTGGATAAAAATTAATTTCATGCCATAAACTCTTTTTTCCACTCAATCAATTACAATTATGATACACATATATATTTGGAGTCCTATATATGTATACATATATACTAACTGTATATATATACTAATTTTTAGCAGTTTTTCTTGTCCTAAATGTTTGGAGCCACTTTGAGGCCTTATACGACGTTTTTTTTGGAAATCTACCGCTAGAGAATTTTTGTTTAAAATTGTCTTTTCTGTCATAGTCCTCGGAGAGATATTTGCAACTGGTTATCATGCGCGTCAAATGGAGATGATATGACCAAGTCACGACCCAGAGAAGTGTTGTCCAGCTCACCCCAACGGAGCCGATAAACTCTTGGTGTTACATCTCCTCGGGTTATGGTTTTGGTTGTTTAGGGTTTGCTCTTATTGTTCAATAATAAAAAGGCCCTTGAGCCTCATTGTAAGGCAGTTCACACACATGTAGCTGCCTCATCTCTTCTTAGAGATAAGCTACCATCGTCCGAGCTAGTTTATTTCCATTTCTGTTTGTAAGCATATTTCAGTATTCTCCATTAAGGAAATGAAGTATTATTTCTACTATATCTCTGTATTTGTTTTTATTTCTATACTTTATTGCATTCTTGTTTAAATCCGAATCATTCAAATTATGTTACTATGTTCTATATGATTGGTTCTTCATATTTCACAAAAAAACTTAACCAAAAAGTGATAAAAAAATTCTTAAATAAAGAAGGCAACAAATCCCAAGACAATAAAACCAATCAACTACTCTCCTCCAAATAGAATCTCTTTCTGTTGGCTCAGGTTGGATTCTCTGTGTATTCTACTTGAGAATCATCAATTTTTCTCTAGCTAAATTTGACCACATGGGTAAAAATCAAGCCTCAAGGGATTTTTGGTACCATGGAGGATGGCTCCCCAAATATCTGTAAAGGCCTCGACAAGAATTTCATGAGAGAACACACTGCAAAATCTTCTCCAGATCAATGGGCTAGAAAATTTTCTTCTCCATAATTTGATTGAGAACCCATACTTTGGAATGTTGAAGAATTTAGGGCACATGTAGTTAATGAGATTCTTCTTGACATGATAACTATTTGTGAGGCTTTTTAATTTTCTGTAGTGCCCACCCTAGTTTCCTGACTCTAATATGACATTACCTTGCATACTTTAGTCTATGAGTAACTCAGGCTGAGGATCTAGAAACGTGACTCTATTATCAGCGAATGTGATGGTTATGTATGTTCTCTATTAATATTATGATTACGATATAATTAATGGTTATGTGTATTCTCTATTGATATCATGATGATGATAGTAGTAAATGATAGACATGTTTCTATTGATGTTATAATGATGATAGCCTTGATCTATATGTATGGTTCCATTAAAGTTATGATGATGCTAGCCATGATGGAGGTATCCCCTATGTTAGCTACTGACATTAGTTCTGGTTCACAATGAACGGTGATGTGAATGACCAGGTGATGGTAATTAATGCTATTATGATAATGACTAACACTAAAAAACCTGGTTATTGATTATTATTGAGTATGGCAGGAAAACCACCAGAGGCACTCGCACATGACGAGTTGACGACACCTAGTTTGATGAAAATTTATATTATTTTATCTTTGAAATTATAATCGATTTTGAAACCTACTATATATGGCTATCTATATTCTGATGATATGTTAATGGTTGCAGGCACATATGAGTTGCTTGGCCGAATGACTCTCATATGGGTGATGGGGTTGTACAAGTGGATGGAATTACATGGGAGGGGTGGGACAGTGTCCCTGATCTCACCCACTAGCACTCCCGCCGTGACTTGGGCTGGAAGGGTTGAAACACCTTCGCCTTGAAGATCACGATGCCATGAGGGCAGGTCCCAAAGTTGGGTCGCTCATGAGGAGTTACTGGGGGCGCGCATCAAGGCGGATTCCTTGATCCCCGGCACCATTAGTCTCACTATAGCAGGCAACATAAGAGATGATAGTGGTCTATGACGTTGCATGATATTTTCCCCTCATAGTCACTGGATGCTTGAAGGGCAAGTGGTGTGGCACCCTTGGAATTTCAGGGGAAATTCTTGAAGGGCACGACCAACTTGGCACCTTTGGCATCACAATTAAACTGTTAGGTGTGGCACCCTTGGAACTTCTAGGGAAGTTCTTGAAGGGCACAACCAAACTTGGCACCCTTGGAATTATTAAAAATAAATGATAATAAATAAATATAAGTAAGGAATGAAAAATAGGGAGTTACATCAAGGATAAATGATGATTAGAAACCAAGGTAATTAAATCAAAAATAAAAC